>LT795054.1:884784-916493 GCA_900162835.1 Sporisorium reilianum f. sp. reilianum | reverse complement strand
AAAAAANAAAAAAAAAAAAAAAAAAAAAAAAAAAAAAAAAAAAAAGAAAACTGCAGCACCCAGGATTCCCGCGTGGTCCCCCACCGCAGTACTGGCTGGGCGATAGCGTGCTTAACTGCGCAGATCGGACGGGATGCGGTGCTTTCACGCTTCTATGGCCGCAGATATGTGGACAGTGTTGTGGGGTGGTTATGGATGGGCAGGTGTCGAGGTTTCAAATTGAGGTGATTGATACTGGATGTTGTGATCTAAGGGTGTCAGAGGGAGCGCGGTCGAGCTGGACACTGCGCGCGCGTGTTGGTGTGTCAGAAGACGTATTGCTCGCACGCTTGCGATGTGTTGTTTCGTGGTGGACGTAATGGCGCTTTGATTGTATGACCAAGAGTCTATTCTTGTAACATCAACGATTCGCTTTCGCACTAGCGTTACTTGTTCTTCTTGCCCCTCTTCACCTTCCCACCCTTCCCATCCGCCTCCTTCTCCTCCACCACTTCGTCCTCCTCATCCACCTCGGCCAGCACATCCTCCCCCCTCCCCGTAACCCGGTTCACAAGCGCACGCACCAACCTCACCGGCCACGTCTCTGCAACGCCACACGCCCGTGCATCCGCCTCATCCAGCCTCACCCACTCGTCCGAAAACTTGTCGTGCAAGAACACATCTTCCCCGTGCACCTTGCACTCGACGATGGGCGCGCCGTCGGACGCAGCGGCGGGCGAGGAGAGCACAGCGCGCGTGAGGTGTTCCTGGACGTCCCAGTCGACGGAGCCTGCGGCGATGGCCGAGGGGGCCGGGAAGGCGGGCAGGGCGGGGAAGCCGGTGATGGGCACGCGCACCTTCTTTTCGGTCTGCGGAAGCTTGCTCGGTGTCGGGCCGGCGGGGGCGGAGGACGGGTAGAGGAGCGAGGCGAGCAGCGCCTGGTAGCGCGGGCCCCACGCGACGAGGCGTGCGGACATCTTGAGCCGTTCGATCTTGCGGCGTTCCTGCCCACTGGTCAGCTTGGAAATACCCACCTCGACCGCCATGCTGAACAGCACAATCCCGGCCACCACACTGCCCAGCCCAGGCCTGTATCTCTCATAAAAGTACCCGTTCTGCCTCCACTTGGGAAAACCAGCCTTCAAGAAATGATCGTACCGGTCCTTCCTGCCATCGCGCAGGATCTTGTACACGAGTCCGAGGCGTTCAAACCGCTGCTGCGCGCCCTCAACACCCAGGTTCTTGTCCGGATGCAGCTGGAGCGACTTTTTGCGATAGGCACTCTTGATCTTGGCGAGGTCCGACGTGCGCTGGATGTCGAGCACCGAGTAGAACGTCGCGCCCTTGCCCTCGGCCTTTTCGAGCGCCGACTGGAGCTCGAAGATCTCGTGGTCGTCCTTGTCCCAGTGCGTGGCGGCGGAGGCGGTGATGGTCAAGATGGCGAGCAGCAGCGCTGCAGCCATGAGGATGGAGCGGACTGGCTTCATCGTGTTGTTCGAGTAAAGTGGTGGTGGTGAGGAAGAAAGGTTCGGGTTGACAGCTCGCCGACATGCGTGCAAAGCGAGTTCAAAGCCGCAATTTGGCTACGTGGCTCGTTCGCTCTTTCCTTTCTTCTCGACGGCTCGCGACCAATCTAACAAATCCAAAAATTGCCGCAGACCTCTTCTGCCCGCTCCCTCTTCATCTCGGTCCCACTCGCTCAATCACACACAATGCCACTCTGATCGCTCGACAGAACCCACTTTCATTTGAACTCGACCAGGCCGAGCAAACACGCAGTGACAGCGGCAAGACAAGTCAAACAGGCGCAGCAATAACCCCGTTCCCGCCAAATATTAGAGCACAACAGCTCCCACAAGAGCAGCCGAGCCGACAGCGACAATGCCAGCCATCGACACGGACCCCAGCATCGACGCAGCAGCGTTCGACTTGCCCGAGCCCGAGCCCGAGCCCGAGCCCGAAGCAGCCGCAGCGCTCGACGAGCCGGTCTTGGTTCCCGCGGCGCTGCTCTTGCTGGCAGCGAGCGCCGTGACGCTGGCCTGGCTCACGGCCGAGGTGGAGCTGGGTGCGGCAGCGGAGCCGACCTCGATCTGGATGTAGTTGGCGGCGACGATCTTGCCGAGGCCGCCGCGTGCGTTGTTGTAGTAGTCCTGCAGCTGGAGCCTCTGGATGGCGGCGTTGGCGGCCGGGGTGGCGGGCGCGGTGAAGTTGTCAAACTGCTGGAAGACGAGCTGCATGTATCGGTGCGGGCCGTCGTTGGTCGCGGGCAGGGGAGCACCGTACGCGACGCGCGCGGCAGTCTGGTTCCTCAGCAGACCGGTGCTCGAGTCCCACGTAAAGTTGTTGCCGAGGTAGTGGCAGAACACCTCGGTGGAAACGTTCTTGCCCGCCACACCAGCATCGAGGAAGGCAACAGTGAACTTGTTGCTGCCGCCAAACGTCGAGGCACTCTGCGCAGCCGCCGTCTGCGAGCTGATGCGGAACGTCGGCGCGGTCTGCACCTGAGCCACGGTGAGCTTGTCGCCGATGTTGGACACGTTGACGTTGCCAAACGTGACGTTGAGCACACCCTGGATGTCGAGCCACGAGGCAGGCACGGGCACGGGCGTGAGACCGGCAGCGGGGAAGGTGAGCTGGATCTGCGCCACCTGGTCGTACGAGGCGGCGGAGCTGCTCTGAGCAGAGACGGCCGAGCCCATGGCCAGAGCGGCGGCGGCGGTGGCGAGGAGCGAAGACTTGGAGAAGACCATTTTGAAAAGGAGCGGAAGTGTTCGGAGACGAAGCAAGTGACGGATGGGATGGAACAACAGAAGAGCAAAGGGTGGGCTTGTTTTATTCGTTTCCCCCTCTTCCAGCCGAGTCGACGAATGCGCATACAGTGTGGGCTTGGCTCGCTCACTTGGCCCGACTGGCTGCAGCAACTCGGACTCTGTCAGCCAAGATGCCGTGCAGCCGAGTTGGGGCGACTGCGCACGCAAGATGCCGATGCAGCGTGCCACGGCATTCCTGCGCCTTGAGAAGAACGATCGACGCCGAGGTGCGCGCACTTGACGTACAAAAACCTGCTGCAGGCCAAGAACTTTCGTGGCGCACACACACAGACGAAAAGCGGGAAAAAAAGTGTTGGTCTCGAATGAAAACACCACTGACGACGCGCGATCTGCGCAGTGCAGCTGTCGCAACTGAGAAGAGATCTGCAACCTGCAATTCTCGCCTCTCCCGTCCTTGCCCCCTGAGCCAAGTGGCCGTTAGCCTGGCCGAGATGCCTTCTCCTCACACGGGTACAGCAGCAAAAGGCTCGACAGCAGTCGTAGCGGTTTCAAAGCAGGGGCACGGCCTGTGAGGTCACGCGTTGGACCACCGGCAGCGCATGTCGATGCCCGGCAGCAGCGAAGAAAAGACCGAGTGCCAAATTGCGTGTTGACAGCAAAGCAGTTGACCCAAACGCTTTTCTGCTGCCGAGTCGAGAGGCACGGGCGCGAATTTTCACTAATGTTAGGGCGTCGACATCCACAGCTTAAATTTTAAAAATCGGCCTCACGGACGAGAAAGCAGCTTCTCGTCCTTTCTGTCCGGCTGTCGGCTTTCAACTTTTTGAATCCATTCGCGGACGACACTTCTCCACTCGAGTCGCTCCGAGTGCGGGGAAGCAGCATCTTCTTCGCTCCCATCCACCATCTATACCACAACAGGCCGCCGACATCCCCGCCGAGCATCACCATGGCGGGAGACTCCTCCAGCACGCCAGATGGCCCCGTCGCCGGGCCCTCCTCCCAATCCGCCACCCACATCGGCATGCCATCGCCAGAACAGCTCGCCGCCGACCCCAACGCAACCGACGCCCAGATCCCCTCTCCACCGCCGTTCTACCACGCCGCATCGCAAGCAGCCAGCGCATCCATCGCATCCATCCGCTCGTCGCTCCACCGCTTCCCCACGCCCATCCTCAAGATCCAGCGTGTCAACCAGCTCGATGCCGAACTGCTCGATCGCGAACTCGCCGAGCTGCTCCTCGACCCCGTGAAAAAGGCGCTCGGCTCGATCCGCTCCACTCTGCCCTCCGACCTGGAACCGGAACTGCTGCTGCTGCTCAAGCTCGCCCTGTTCAAGTTCAGCATCGTCGACCGCGGCGCATCGTACGGGTCCATGCTGCAGAACCTCAAGTACCGCAACGAGTGGGCGCATCGAGGCGCGCTCCAGTCCACCGCACGCGACCAGCCGCTCTCGCGGCTCCAACTCGCGCTCTACCCTCTACTCACCATCGTCGCCCCCTACGCAGGCGCCAAGTGGCAAGGCCACATGACGTCGCTCAGCTACTCGGACATGCCCACGCACGATGCGCGCCGCGTGCTCTGGAAGCTCACCGATGCGTCGCAGCGCGTGTGGTCCGCGGTGGTGCTCGCCAACTTTGCCGTGTTCCTGGCCGACGGCAAGTTCCGCAGTGTCGCCGATCGGCTGCTGGGTATGAGGCTTACGTATGCGCAGCGCACCATGAACCGCAACGTCTCGTTCGAGTTCCTCAACCGCCAGCTGGTGTGGCATGCGTTTACCGAGTTCCTGCTGTTCCTGCTGCCGCTCGTGCGGCCCAAGCGGCTGTTTCGGCGGCTGATCAAGCTGCCGACGCATCCGAAGCTGCTCGCGGTCGTGTGGCGCTTCCTGCCGCTCGCGATCAGCCGCCGGCTGGGCATCAACCAGGACGCAGCCGGCAGGACGCGCTTTTCGAGCCAGGACGTCTCCATGCCCGTCGTCAAGCACATCGTCCGCACCAAGTCCACCACTGAAACATCCGACGAAAACCACGCAGACATCGGCCCGTACCACCATCTACCCACCGAAGTATGCGCGATCTGCTACCAGCGCATCGAGGCGCACACGGGCCGGCGGCGCGACCCGACCAAGATCGGCACCGAGGGCCTCAGCATGGGCATCCCCACCTCGGACCCGCTCGACCCGAGCTCGGGCCTGCTCGCGCCCAACCGGCCCTCGTCGACGTCGCAGCCGCTCAACGCGAACACGGGCGCCTTCCACCCGGATCCGGCGCGCAACGCTGTGCTCGGCGTATCGCCCGATGGCATCGCGTATGCGGATGCGATCGTCACCACGGCCTACGAGACGCTACCGTGCTGCCATCGGTACTGTTATGTGTGTATTGCGCGGCAGTTGCTGGACGAGGAGATGGAGGACGAGCTGGATGAGGAGGACGAGAGCGGAGGGAGGGGCTGGAAGTGTTTAAGGTGCAATACGCGCGTGAGGGAGACGAGGCGGGCGGGGGTTGCGCAGCCGGAGCAGCGTGACGAGGAGGAGGAGGAGGAGGAGGAAGCAGAGTGAACCTCGGTCGGTTGTTGTATCAGTATCGCAGTGCAATCGCCGCGTTCGCCCGGCCATCATGGTGCTTGCGAGCACTTGGTGTCGATGAGTGCATGACGAGGCATCCATGAGATGCTGTGCTCGAAGCGAACGGTGAATTTTCGGCGTGTGTTAGCACCGCACCATTCGGCCTCCACAAGGCGTTCTTCGCGACATGTCGGTCAATTCTTTTCTTCTCATCACCACCACCACCACGTTCTCTCCCACCTTCGCTACCATCCCTTCAACGCCGTCTCATCCCTCTCCCACATATTGCCAGTAGACCGCCTCTCGCACTCTCGTCTCGACACGCGGCTCGTGGCGAAAGATGGCACGCAAGACCAACCGCCGAGCGCGCTCGCCCTCCCCCACCACCAGCTCCCTCCCGGCCGACTACACACACTCGCCCTACACCCGCTCGCTCGTCCAGTCCCTCACCACCCTCTCCTCGCCCAGCGCAGGCCCGCTACCCGGGCTCGTAGTCTTCGATCTGGACTACACGCTGTGGCCGCTGTGGGTGGACACGCACGTCGACTCGCCGCTTCGGCGGCGCGGGAGCGACATCAACCGCGTGCACGACCGCAACGGGCAGCCGCTGAGCTTTTTCCCGCACGTGCCCGCGATTCTGCTCTGGCTGCGGCGCAGCGGGGTCCCCGTGGCCGCGGCGAGCCGCACAAGCGCACCTGCTGTCGCACGCCAGGCGCTCAACGCGCTCTTCCTCGTCGACGACGCCCATCTGCTCGACGACGAACACAACGAGGAAAACGAGGGGAAAGAGCACCCGCGCGTGGTAAAAGCAATCGACCTCTTCGCCCACCTCGAGATCTACCCCGGCTCCAAACTCACCCACTTCCGCGCCCTCCACCGCGACTCCGGCATCGCCTACCAAGACATGCTCTTCTTCGACGACGAGTACCGCAACGCCGAAGTCGGCAAGCTCGGCGTTCATTTTGTAGAGGTCGGACACCAGGGCACGGACCTTGGATTGGTGGACAAGGCGATGCGTGAGTGGAGGGCCAAGAAGGCTGCACGAGCCAGGGCGGAGCTGTGAGCGCGAGGATGCGCGGTCGTGTGGCGTGTGTACTTTTTGCATGGGAAGAGGGTTGCATGCTGTTCTTTGTGGTAGGGGCCAGCGTTGATTTGAACTCTAAGATATGGATGAGACCAGGTGAAGAAGCTTCTGCTCCTTAGACTGCTCTTTGCGCTGCGTTGGAAGTCATACCCTGAGCTGCATCAATGCTTTCCTTCGGCTCTTCTCAAGTCATACCCTCAGCTGCATCAGTCCTACTCCGCGCCACATCGCATTCCCCTTTCACATTGCATCGACCACCACTACAAGCCCCTCCCCCTCTACTCGTCACCCGAATGCTTCCAATTCGAAACACTCGACTTGGCCACCGAATGGAACCTCGCATCCCCCACTTTGCCGCCACCATTCCACCGCTGACCGCTCGCCGAAAGCGAACCCGACACGGACGACGCCGACGACGACGAGGGCTTCTGCTGATGCTGCCTCTGCTGGTGCGAGACGACGTACGGCCGGCGGGCCAGCGGGCCATGGTTGCTCTGCGACCCGCTGGCCTCGGACAGCTGGTCGACGCTGATCGAGCGTTCGCGCAGCTCGATGCTGGATTTGGCGTGCTCTTCGGGTATGGGCGCTGCCGGTCCAGCGCCGCTGTTGGTCCTCGACAGCGTCGTCGGACTTTCGCGCGTCGTCGAGCGGGCTAGGATCTTGGCGATCTGAGCACGCGACCGGTTCGAACTCGCCCCTTCGCTTCGACTCGAGAGCGTACTTGCCGATCGGCCCATAGCAACGCTCTGAAGATCTCCTACACCTCCAAGCTGTGCCTCGTCGCTGTTCCTCGCTCGAACCGCAGCTCGGTATAATCCATCTTCCGCCATCCCCCGCGAGTAGTCCGGCACAACCGTCGGATTCGGCGACACCTGTCGACTGTACGGCGGCCCGCCTCCCCTGAGCGACCCGTTCCGCCCAATGCTGCCGCCGCCGGCACTCAGCCCGTTCGACCTCACCGACGACGCGCGTCCCAGCCCGGACGCAGCGCGCATCGAGCCCGAACGATCCAGCCGCGAGTCGCGCCACATGACCGACACCTGGCGACTCTTGGACATCGGGTCGTCGCCAAAGAACGACGACAGGTCGTGCAGCTGGTTCACAATGTCGCCCAAGCTCGCCGCCGGTGCCACTTCCTCGCTCCGGAGCCCACCGACACCCGGTGCCTCGTCCAGCGCAAACCCAGCGCCGTCGCCCTCGGCCGTTCCATCGTATGCGTCGTCCACCACAAAGTTGACATTGTTGCCCGTAGGAATAATGTCGAGCGTGTGCTCACACATCTTCACCAGAGCCTGCAAGTTGATGCGTGTGCGAGTCGCCATGTCCTGCGGATCGGCCACCGCCCACCCGCTCTCCTGCGGCGGACCAAAGATCGATGCGTCGTGCACAAAGTCCCTCGTCTGCCCGTTCAAGTTCATGTTGCCCCACTGCAGACTCATGCGCAGGATCTGGTTGGCCGCCGGTCCGCCGTGCACCACAATCGGCTCGTCCAGCACTTCCAGCGCCTGCGCAGACAGCGGCGTCGACAGCTGACGAAGCAGCGGCATCAACAGCTCCGAACCAAGACTGCTGAACGCCGCATGATTGCGCGTATCCAGCGCCTGGAAGAAGATCTTGAGCACCTGCATCGCCTGCCGACGCATCCACTCGTGTCGGTTCAGCACCACACCCAGCAGCAACACCGCCAGCTCGGGACCGTGCTCGGGCAAGTAATGCGAGCGCATGCAGTTGACAGCTTGTCGCACCAGATCGTCCTTGGTTCGGAAACGGGACCGAGAGATCGACGTGGCGACCCGTTCAAAGTCGCGCATCTCGAGATGCGAGGCGGTCGCAGCCAGATCTGCCGCCATCTCCAACACCGCCTGCGTCTCGACCGCTGACAGGGCCGGGCTGGTGATGCTGTTCGAGCCGCTCCCTGCCACATCGGCACCTGCCTTTTTCGCACCACTAGAAGCAGCAGTGGCATGGCGAGGATCGTTTTTGCTCGTCACCGATCCACCCGCCGCCTTGAGACTCTCCTCGGTCACCTGCAAGAACCACGGCAGCGCAGCAACAAACAGATACCCAAGGCGACACTTGTCGTCGAAATCGATCAGCGCCGGATCGCGGCACTTGGCCAGCTTCGCCATGAGCCGGAACGACGGCGCCGAAGTCTCGCTCGAACGGAGGCCACGCGAGACCAGAATCCGCAGCACGCCAACATCGCCCTCCCAGCCTTCGGGACACTTTTGCACCAGGAACGCAATCACCTCCGGCGAACCAATGTCGAGCCGGTCGACCAAGCTTTCGAGGATCGCCACCGACTCGGCGAATTCGGCTTCGTTGATGGTGGACAAGCACGCTAGCGTCGCCCACCAGGTCTGCGCCAAAAACTCGCGGTTGAAAGGTTCGCAGTGCTTGACCACCAAATTGAGCGCGTACAGCACCTCGAGCGTGAACCGATGCACTTCGGGCTTGTGATCAGAGACCGTGTCGGCGAGTCGGCCCAGGATCGTCACCATCATGCTTGGCGTCACCGAAGGCTGCAGGGCACGGAAGACCTGGAAGGATCGACAAGCCATGTGTCGAATCGGGTTGGACGCGGCCCACGTCAGCGCCACGGACCCCCAGTCCTGGCGGAAGGACATGAAGAAGGGCTCGATCAACGACAGCGTGTCGTGTGCCGTACTGAGCAGGTTCTTGGGCATCTTGTACTGGCTGTCGTAGTCCTCCTCTGCCGTCTCGGCGGCCCAGCTGGCAAACGTGCGTCGAGCAAACAGCCGTTCCACCTGCGCTTTCGCAGCGGAGATGCGTTCCGAGTCGAACATGTGGATCGACGACCCGGAAACACTAGCATTGCTCGTGGCACTCGCACCCACCGAAATAGTGCAGCGCATCAGCTGCTCGAACAGCTCCACCATCTGCGCCCGCACAAACGCAGAGCGGCTGTCGATGTGCATAAAGATGGCGTGCAGCAGCGTCGGCAGGCTCGTCTCGAGTTGCTCGCGTCGCTCGTACGTCATCTCGCCCACGTAGAACAGCGCCAGCTGTCCCTCGGAAAAGGCGAGCGTCGGCTCTGGCTCGGGCAGCAGCTTGGTCAGATCAGCGCGGAAGAGATGACGATGGTCAGGATCCGGCACAGGAACAGACGCAGTTCGCGGCACCTGGATCATGCGGCTCGGCTCGATCATGGCGCACAGCTGCTCGAAGATGTGCGGACCCGCCTGCGTGTGCGAGATGCACGACACGACGCGCTTCGAGTGGTTGACCACCTGCTCGTTTCGGAAGTGGAGACCCTGCTCGATCAGGAAGCCGACTACCGCGTCCGCACTCTGGAGATCGTCCGAGGCGGCTACCAAGCTGCTCCAGATCTCCTGGATCTCAAAGTTGTGCTCGTCGCCGTACCTGACCGTGAGGCAAAACAGGTTCGAGAGGTTCAAGAACGCTCTGTACAGCACCACCTCGAGCGGCGCCGCTGGGTAGCTGTCGAGGCTTGCGTCTGCAGTGTGCAAGATGAGGCCACGCAGCCACTCAGGCAACAAGCCCAAAATGGTTGCTCGGCGTGAAGCCTCGATCAAGGGCATACGACGAGTGAACTCGCTGAGCATGGCCGTCCGAAGACCGTCAAAGTGCATGGCGAGGTGAGCGTTGACATCACGCTGTGCGCGTAGGTAGATGGCGGGCAACGGGCTCGACACACCCACCTCGAACTCGTCCAGCAAGCACGTCTCGTCGAAGCGGCGGCTGCAGTTGTCGAGCACCGAGAGCGCTTTCCGACGAATGCTCGAGTCCGGGTGACCGAGTTTGACCAGGCCGAGGCAGAAGATGGCGTGAAGCGGCATCGAAAGATCCTCCTTTTCAATCACCACCTCGGCTATTGTGACGAAGAGGCTCTTCTTGCCCAGCGCACGATCATGCTCTGCAATGCACCGATCCACCGTGCTGTCGACGAGGATCACATTCTGATCGTTGTAGACAAGCAGCGACCGCAGCGCCTTGCGTGCCAGGTCGTGGTTCTTTTCGTCGCTCGTCTGGAACAGGCTGCTGAGCCAATGAAGCAGCGAGCTCGGGTCGAGCGACGATCCTGCCATCGGCGCAGGAGCCGGACCGCCGACCATGGAGATGGCTCCTTGGCACAGAGACGCCATGGCGCATCCAGCCTGATACGACAATGCCTGCGTCTCGTAATTGAGCGTCTTGACCGCGCGCTCTTTTGCGCGATCGTCCCTCTGCTGGTCCGCAGCAGTGCTGAGCAAGTTGGCCAGCTTGTTGCGTCCGTCTTCGCTGACCGTGCTGTAAGAGTGCCAATCGCGAAAGACGCGGAACATGCGCAGCCGTACTTCAAAGGGGAAATGCGAATCTGCCGAGCCCCTCTTGGCGAGTCCGTCAAACAGATGCTGCGTGACGCCGCAAAAGTAGCGTCGCAGGCTGTGGAACTCCCAGTCCTGACGAATCTCGCGGTCCGTGAGGAAGTGGAACGTGTCCTTGACCCAATTGTGGACGATGCCGATCACCTTTGCATTGTCGAGATGGTCGAGAGCCTCCATGTGCGGGGCTGTGAGCTGGAGCACGTGCGCCAAGGCGGTGCGCAGCCTGTCCAGCCGCCTGTTGCGCTTGAGGCCCGTACGAGCCACGGAGCGCACTTTGAAGTCGTCGTTCAAGGTCCCACTCAACGCTTGCATGGTTTCGAGGAGGGCGAGATAGTGGTTCTCGTTGATGTTGCCGAGGGCAAAGACAACGGCTTCCTGGAACACTTCGTTGTCGGAGGCCAAGAAGGGCACAAGCTTCTGGAAGAGGTCGCGCGCCGAGATCATGCGTTCGCCGGTCTCGGGCTCGCTCGACTTGCGTCTGTGATTGCCCACCACGCCGCCGCGGGAGCCTTCCGTCGAGGTTGTGGTAGTGCACAGGGCCAGAACATAGAAACGCCAATGCTGTGCCATCAGCAGAGTCTCAGCCTGGCCTGCTGTACCTGCAGCTGCCGCATCGCGCAACGATGCCATGGAGCTGGAGCTGTGCAGCGATGCCGTGGCTGCCGACGCTGCCTGAGACTTGCTGAGCGTGGCGCTGGAAACGGTCTGGGCTGGTGCACGGTTCGAGATGTCAGCTGCGTAGACAGCCACGTGGTCCATCTCCAGCACACGATTGGTGATGTACGATCGAAAGACTGCCACTGTGGTCGGGAAGCGCTCCAGGCTCATGCGCAGGAAGAGCGGAAGCGCTCGGAACCAAAGAGACTGCTCGACCTCCCTTTCGCTCTCTGCGATGGTCTTGAGCGACGTGGAGCGATCCGGTGACTTGTAGCGCGCAAGGTGGTTGATCTGGTGCCAGCTGAGATGCGGATCGTTGGCATCGAGAAAGTCCTGGCAAGGCATGTCGAGGAGGTGGACGATGCGAGAAGGCTCCTCCTCTTCGCCTTGCGCCCGCGCTTGCTCGGCGGCAGCTCGACGAGTGGGCGACAGGAAAGCATCGTCGAGGACAGCTATAAGTCGCAACACCTCGATCGCCAAGGAGCGGAGAGAGCGAGAGGCTGAGCACAGCAAGAAGAGTGCATAGGCTTCCACTTCATCCATCAATGCCCACGTACTGGTGCGTTCCATCTCGAAGCCTTTCTGCGGGCCGCCGTTCGCGCCTTGATCTGCCTGGCTGTTCTGAATGCGAAGCTCGGTGAGCCAGATCTGCAGAAAGTCGATCCAGAGCCGAATGGCCTCCTCGATCTTGGGCATGACGAGCCTCTGTTTTGGGTGGATCTCCCAAAAGGCGGTGTCCATACGGAAGACCCATCGCATGAAGCCAGAAACGACGGCAGAGGAGCCACCTGGGCGCTGACTGGCGATGCGCCTCAGAGCGCGGGCCGAAGCTCGACTGAGATCAGGATCAGCGCTGAAGTGAGCGCGGAAAAGGACGGCTAGCACGCTCGAGAACGAGATGTTGGCGCTGAGACATCTGGGCCACGATTCGAAGCAGGCGCGAAGCAGATCGCTCGACGATTGGTTCTCGCGCGGATAGGCGACCATGAGCATGGCAGCGCGGTGGAAGCGCCACGTGTAGCCATCGCGTTCGAGAAGAGCTCGCTCGGCGGAGGAGGCAGCCGCATTGGGCGAGGTGCGAGCAAAGAGATGGGTGCGAGCGTCGAAGATGGTCATGTCGCTGATCTGATGGTCGCAAAGCAGAGCAATCTTGCAGATGAGATCGTTGAACTGGCTCTGCGCCTCGCCGATTTCGGTTTTGGGATATTTGAAGCCTTCCGGGAGCTCGTCACCGCAGCCCTCGGGCAGCGTTTCAAAGTCGAAGCGAAGAAAGTTGGCGGTGGACGGGAAGGGAGGCGATTCGGCCTTGACGTGGGCATCGAGTGTCAGCAAGATGGCGCGAATAGCGATGGTCATGCGTTGACCCGTCAAGACGTCCGACTGGAGTGAGATGGTGCTACCGCCGAGCGCTGAATGGCACAGAAAGTTGAGCAGCAGCTCGCGAGCAAAGTCGAAATGACGGTAGAGCGCGTAGTGGACCATCATGATGAAGGGGTCGGGTGAGCTGTCGGGAGGATTCAGGGAACGACGATTGGCAGGGAACCAGAGGCGGAAGAAGGCGTCGAGCTTCTTGTGCGTGTTTGTGTGGCTCTCGTGACATCGGAAGGCATAGGCCCAGAGCAATCGGACGGCGGCGTTGAGAACGACGGTGCGGTGGACGCGATCCTTGAGCTTGGCAACACCAGCCTCGACGCAGGCAAACCAGTTGGCGGCGAGCTTCTCTTCGGGCGAGACGGCAAGCAGCGTGACATGAAGCGGATAGGCGGCGCTCCAGTAGCGTGGTTTGGCGGCCATGGCTGTCATGCGCGGCCAGATGGTGTCGATGGCCTTTGTCCATGTGGGATGGTTGACTTCGGCCGAGGCGGTCTGCGCGACGGGGAGCATGAGATGGGCGAATGCTTCGGCAAAGCCAGACTTGACGCGAAACCCGTGGCAATGGGCATAGTGACGAGCGAGGACATCGACAAATTCGGCGCCTTCCTCGAACAGCTCCATGGGATAGGTGGTAATCTTCAAGTGGCGGAGACTCTGGATGGCAGCAACGAGCAAGTCTTCGACGTTCTTGCTGGCAGGTGCCTTGGTCGACTGTTCGAGGATCTCGACGAAGCGATCGCTGATGGTGACAAAGCGCACGCGCGAGATCTCACCGATGAGATGCGAGACGGACTCGAAGCACGCATCGCGAATGTGATTGACGGAGCGCGGGAGGGTGCGGTCCTTGTCCTTTTCGCGAGTGCATGTGAGCAGCATGGTGAAGGTCTGTTCCTCGAAGTCGGCAGCCTGCGCTTCACCCAAGGAGTCGCGTGCCAAGACCTTGGTGATGACGACGAGCGCCTTGGTGGCGAGGAAGATGGCAAAGAGCTCCTTGCGGCGAGCGAGATAGAGGGCGATGTCGCGCGTGGTGCCAGTGGCCGAGGCAGGTACGGGCGGAGCAGCCGAAGCGAGGTGGCGGCGGACGAGATCGGCATCAATGTCGGCGTCGACGGTGATGGACTTCCAGCGAAAGAGACTGCGGATGACGGAAGCAGCACCCTTGCGGGAGATGTGGGCGAGCGAGTCGCAGACCGAGTCGAAGAGGGCATCGTCTTCGGGGCGGAGGGCACAGAGGAGCTGTGGATCGTGGTCTTGGGTCGAGTCGAGCGCGCGTTTGACTTTGGCCGAGGCGAGGATGATGAAGCGGCTCATCAAGATGTTGAGTGCGTATTCGACGGGAGCGTGTGGGTCCGGCGTACCGATGCCAGCGGGGAGCTGACCGAGGCCTTCGGCGCCCAGACTGATGGCGAGGGCAGTGGGCCGCGCCGATGTAGGGCTCGGACCGCGCCTGTCGGAAGGCTGTGGAGGCTTGCGACGGGAGCGCTGTGTGGCGGACCACTGGGCATGATCGCCGCTCGAGGTTTCTTCGTTGTCGTCGAATGGACGCGGAGGAGGACGCATGTGAGCGGGATCTTGGCGGAGTTGGCGTGTGCGGAGTTTGAGCGGACTGCCGCCGTATTCTGAGTTGTCGAAGGAGGTGGTGCTGGCCATGGCGCGGGGGAGCTGGAAGGCAGCGTTGTTGGTGTGGCCGCCGGGAGTGACGGGCATATCGGCGTAGATGCTGTCGGCCGAGGTGGGGAGTGGAGGCACGGGGGGAAGATCGATGATGGAGCCAGCATAGGGTTGGACAACACTGCTTGCGGTGCTGCTCATGGCGCCGACGGACTGGTGTGAGTCGGAATGGTAGGAAGCGGTGGACGCGTGATGGTAGCGCGAAGAGCGAGATGCGGAGGCGCTGTGGCCAGCGTGACGGGGTGGCGACGAAGTGTAGCTGTCGCTGCGATCTCGCAACGCGGCCAGCGGAGCGGACCGCTCGGGCGGCGAGTGGAAGCCAGGCGAGGGCAGATCGTGAATTTGTTGCTGGAAGTTGGGCGCTGGTGGTGGCGGCCGAGGCGTTGATAGACCGGAGCGGTAGCCAGCTGTGAGGTCACCGGCGTCGGAGCCGGGAGCAGGAATGTCGAGGCGAGGCGGATCGCGTGGAGTGGTGGGCCAGTGCTGTTGTGGGAGGGGTTCGGCCTCGAGCTGGTGGGCGCGCATCTGGGAGCGAAGCGACGAGTAGGAGGGACGCTTTGTTGGGAAGCTGAATCCAGATGAGGAGGAGGATGGAGCAGCAGCAGAAGGAGTACCGAAAGCTGGATTGAGATTGGGTTGGTCTAGTTCTGAACGGGTCTGGTGCGAGCTGGAAGAGGGAGGCATGCGAAATCCAAGACCACCGAATCCGCCGGCAGACGAGTCGCTGGTGGCGCTGCCGGATCTGCCATGCCAGCCGAGCGCAGCACCGCGAAAGGGACCAGAAGGAGCATTTGGGTATATGGGCGACTGCGAAGACGACTGCGAGTAGGCGTTGTGTGTGTGCGTATGCGAGGTGGGCGAGTAGAAGCTGGACGGGTGTTCTGCCCAGTTGGAAGGACCGGGCAGGGTGGTGGTGATGTTTTGCAGCTGGCGACTCGAGGCAGGCGGAAGCTCTTCGGCAGGAGCGTGGTTGAGAGAGCCCGAGACGGAGGCAGCCGGAGACTGGATGCGACGAGGAGGCGCAAAGATCTGCTTGTCGTCGAGGTCGGGGATGACGACCTGCATGTTGTGCGTGGAGCCAGAGAGGGCAAGATGTCACGACCAGCGGACGATTGCGGGGGATGCGCGAGTGACGCCGTTTTTGCTACGCGTGCATCTTGCGGATCGAAGTGGTTCTCCTCGCGGCAGGTACGATCCAAGTGAAGGATGAGATGGGATATGAGCCGTTCGTAAGTGGTCGCTGCGTCCAGCGTGTGACGAGTCGTGAGCGTAGTCGTGAGTGCCTTGTCGACAGAGCAAGTTGATGGAGGAGAAGGATGAATCTTGCAAGCGCGTTTCTGGCAGTGCAAAGTGACAGCAGCAACAGTCAACTGTCTGTCTCAAGAGATTGGACCCTTCCTTGGCTGGCCAAAGCAGCACACCAGCAGCAACCAGCACAGCAGACTGCTTTTTCCTTGCCTTTTTCCCAACAGCTTCCACGTCTTAACATTAATATATAAAATTTCACCAAACGACTGAGCCGCCGCTCTCCGCTATTTTGGGCATTCGTCTCTTTCCTTCACGCGACCGGCGCTTGACGTTGCCGAACGCGATACGATGCAGCGGTACAGCGGCAGAAGCAGTACAGTAAGCACTTTGACGCTGTCATGACGCGAAGTGCTCCTTTTTTTATCGGGCACATTTTTCGCTGCTTCTCCTCCACCTCGGCCAAATTTCAACCGGATCCTCAACTCCGATTCATTCCGCCCGTTGAACCACCATCACACCCACAACCGGCGTGCCAACGTCGTGCAGCAACCATGAACAACCGCAAACACAAGCGTAACGGCGGCGCCGATCACAGTGGCGCCAACACCACCGCACACCAACTCAACCGGCACTCGAACAGCAGCAGCAGCAGCGATGGCACCGTCACCCCACCCCAGCAGATCGTCCTCAACAAGACCAAGCGACCGTCACTCAAGGGGCGCGCGAGCTACAGCGTCACTGCTCCCGGTACACCGTGGCACGAGCTCGATCTCTCCGAGATTCCCTTCTTGCGCCATGACATTGCCGATGTGCCCAGCAAGCGCGGCATCATGCGCTATCGACGCTTGTTCTTCGTGTTTGGTGCGGCGTTGGGGGCCGTCATCGCCTTTCTCGCTTCGAGAAACCTGCAGATGGCCCAGCACGTCGCCACGCTGCGTTCGCTCGTCGACGAATCGATTGATGGCTTGGGCATCGATTTCCCCTCGATCGACATTGGCATGCCCAAGGAGTTTGCCGACATGGGCGACAACCTGTTCAGCCGCTCGAGAGAGTGGTTCAAGAACAAGGATTTCGGCGTGGGCAGAGATCTCAGCGCCAGCGGCTACGCGGCCCACCACCCGGTCATCCTCATCCCCGGCATCGTCAGCACCGGTCTCGAGAGCTGGACCACCGACAAGTCCTCAGCCAGCTACTTTCGCAAACGGCTCTGGGGCACCACCACCATGATGCGCACCATCGTCTTCGAAAAGGACATGTGGGTGCGCCACCTCTCGCTCGATCCCGAATCCGGCCTCGACCCACCGGGCATCCGCGTGCGCGCAGCAGAGGGGCTCGACGCCGCCAGCTTCTTCGCCGCCGGCTACTGGATCTGGAGCAAGATCATCGAAAACTTGGCCGTGCTCGGCTACGACACCAACAACCTCTTCCTCGCCAGCTACGACTGGAGGCTGAGCTTCTACAACCTCGAAGTGCGCGACCACTATTTCACTCGATTGAAGCTCAAGATTGAGCAGAACAAGACGCTGTACGGCAAGAAGACCGTCATCGTCGCCCACTCGATGGGCAGCTCGGTGTTTTACTATTTCATGAAATGGGTCGAAGCAGAGGGCGATTTTTACGGTAATGGCGGGCCGAGCTGGGTCGAAGACCACATTGAAGCCTTCACGTCGATTGCAGGAACCTTCCTCGGCGTGCCCAAGGCCATGGCGGTGATGCTCTCCGGCGAAATGAGGGACACGGTCGAAGTGCCACCCGCCGCAGCCTACCTGCTCGAAAAGTTCTTCAGCCGCCGCGAGCGCGCCAAGCTCTTCCGCACCTGGGCCGGCGGTGCCAGCATGCTCATCAAGGGCGGCGAGGACGTGTGGGGCAACGCCACCTGGGCACCAGACGACGAGCAGGGCGCCGAAGACACCCACGGCCACATCTACAGCTTCCGCCGACCCGACGCAGACCAGCACGACCTCAACCAGCACACGGTCAAGACCAACCTCACCGCCACCGAAGCGCACCTCTTCATGCTCCAGCACGCGCCCAGCTCGTTCCAGAAGATGCTGCAGACCAACTACTCGCACGGCATCGAGCGCGACGTCGACAAGCTTCAGGCCAACAACGCCGACCACACAAAGTGGAGCAACCCGCTCGAAGCGCCGCTGCCCAACGCGCCCAGCATGAAGCTCTACTGCATCTACGGCGTCGGCAAGCCCACCGAGCGCTCCTACTGGTATCAGCAGGGAGAGTACGTCACCGAGTCATCCATTGGCGAGCAGCTCGACGAGCCGGGCTGTTTCGGCCAGGAATGCCCCGATGTCTCACGCACACCTGCGCTCGATTTCCCCACGGCACGTCTTAGCTGGATCGACCACGTGGTGCAGAAGGAGGACGCGCTGCCCAAGGTGCGCGCCGGCTGCAAGATGGGCGAGGGAGACGGAACCGTCTCGCTGCTTTCCTTGGGTGCCATGTGTGCCGAGGGCTGGAAGCATCCGCACTGGAATCCGGCCAACATCAGCGTCGTCACCCACGAGCTCAAGCACGAGCCCGAGGCGATGGACTTGAGAGGTGGCGAGTCCACCGGCGATCATGTTGACATCTTGGGTGCCAGGGGCGTCAACGAAGCTATCCTCAAGATTGCTGCGGGCAGAGGCGACGAGGTCGGCGACCAGTTCTTTTCGGATATTCGCAAGTACGCCAAGAACGTCAAGTGGATGGAGGGCACCGAGTCGGGGCCGTAGATCTCTGCTGCTTGGATAGTGTCGAGTGGATCTCGTCGTCGTGTTGCTTTGCTCTGTTTACGGATCATTAACGAAGATGGATTGCAGGTGTTCACTTAGAGCCCACCCTGGCGCCAAGGGAGGAGCAGCGCTCAATCGGTGCGCGGCGCCTTGCTGGCATCACCACCCTTGCTGCGCACCTCGACAAAGTCCGTGGGTCGATCGCGCTTTGCGCCCGTCACATAGTTGGTCCTGGCCTGGTTGACGGGTACGCGCATGTAAGCCGAATGCTCGTTGGTTGGAGGGGCGCGGTGGCTGAACGGGTTGGTCGCCTGTGCCGCCTGCTGCTGGCCCCACGACGCGTTGGATGCTCCGCCTGGCATCATGCCCATCGGGCCCATCTGTCCCATCTGGCCCATCTGTCCCATCTGGCCCATCTGACCCATTGGCATGCCGTTCATACCGCCGCCACCGCCACCACCTTGCTGCTGCTGTTGCTGCATCTGCTGCATGAACGCAAACTGCTGCATCTGCAACTGCATCTGGAGCTGCATTCGCATTGGCGGTGGAAGCTGTGGGTTCTGAAGCATCATCATGATCTGCTGCACCATTTGTGGGTTGAACGCCATCCCTGCCGCCTGTCCTGCCGCACCCTGGCCGTCGTTTTGATTGTTGCTGCTGCTGTTGCCAGTGTCGCTGCCATCGCCGTACGCAAGACTGCTCTCGGCTTGGGTGTTGCTCTTGTGAGTCTGTTCGTCCTGATCGTTATGCGAGGCACCCGGGCTGAGTGTGCGTTGGCGCTCCGGCGAACCTGCCTTGCCATCCGCTTTATCGTTCGAATCCGCTTGTTGAGCCTTGCTGCTCTCCTCCTGGATCTCCTTCTCGCTCTGCTCGATCGTCTCCTTGACGTACTCCTTGACCTTCTTGCGTGTCTCTTGGTCGGGCTGCAGCTGTTCGAGGTCGGCGATGCGCTTGTCGCACTCGGCGCACGTGAATTCGTGCTCGAGCAGGTGCGTCTGGATGCACTCTTCGCAGTACTTGGTCTTGCAGCACGGCGTCACGACAGTATCGCGCAGCAGCTTGGAGCACAGCGGGCAAGCGAGTGACGTGTCGGTGGGTGCGGATTGATAGACGTCGGACTGGGTCAGAGGTTTGGTGCGGACGCGGTTCTTGCGCCACGACTCTTGGTCCACGCGCGCCACGACATAGGTGCCGTCGGCGGTAAGCATGACGCCCGCGCGATGGTCTTCGTCGGTGGGCTGTTCGACGGTCTTGAGCATGGACTTGGGGATACCCGTGGTGCGCTTGAATCGCGGTCGGTTGTCGTACTCTTTGTCGTCGTTGGTGGGACAGTCTTGGATCCAGTGTCCCGGCTTTCCGCAGCGGAAACAGACGTAGCCGATGGGAGGTGGACGGTCGGGGACGTGCTGCGGACGCTGCGTCGTCATGGGTCGTGGAGGGCCGCCTCGACGCGCTTGTCCGGAGCGATCGCGGTACGTGGCATGCGACATGCGCTCTTGCGTCTCGTCCCATTGCTCGGTGGTAGCTTGGAACATGGCAGCGATGCGGTCGGCTTCGTCTCCGGTAGCAGCGACGGCAGGGTTGCCACCACCACCGCCGCCATCGCCCGCACTGGCAGAAGGACCACCGGCAGACGATGAGCTGGGGCCGCCATCGAACCTCATCGTCATGGGGCCACGATAGGCCTGAGAGCGAGGGTCAGTTGGTTTGACGCCTGAAGCGTTGGCCGTGCTCGAGAATCGACTTGCGCCGGTGGTGTCAGCAGCACCATTGACATCGGCAACATAGTTTTGGGCCGTGCCTCGGCCTGGTTTGGATGGAGGCAAGCGGCGTACGATGACCTGTGTGGATCTCGGGACGAGAAAGTTGTCGTCCTTGTATTCGTCGTTGGTGTCTGCATTGTAAACGCCGAGGTCAAAGTCGGTGCCTCTGCCCATCTTGTTTCGCAGGATGATTTCGCGCTTGAGGTCCCATACTGAGATGCCCGTGCCGTCGAATGTGATGCGCGAAGGCTCCTTCTGCGACTTGAACTTGTAGTAGACGGAAGCGGACGCCATGATGCCGTTCGGTCTGCGCTTGGAATCAAGCTTGAAGACGTGCGGGAAAGCGGGGAACAGGAGGGGGAGAAAGAGGGACAGAAGATGCAAGAGCAGCCTACGTCTACTCAGTGTGCGCCGGCAGGGTGACCAGAACCTGGATGTCTTGAGGGGAGATCGCTCTGCTAAGCGAGAGGACGGCTTCAGAACACTGGAAGTCGCGAAACGGATCAATCAGTGGGGGAAGGCAGACTAAAAGAATTGATCATTCACCAGCATCAACTCTTGGGCGTGGGAAGGGAATACAGCGCTGCTATGAAAGGCAGCAAGGACAAGAAGGGGAGGATCGGAACAGATAGGACAAGGGCGGAGCGGAATCTGTCCAAACTTGAAGCTGGACGTCGAATCGCGGATCGGTCAGCCACTTGATGGACGGGATGCAACGAGTGTCGTGTGCGACAGTCGAATGTTGACGATCTGCGGCTTACGTGGCAAGAGCCCTCGAAAAGAACGAGTGGCCGGCGGTGGTGGTGATGATGGTCGTGGTTGAAGAGCAAGGTCGGGATGGATCTGAATCAACTGCTAAATCCAAAAGTGCGCTTTGACGCAGCTCAGTCGACGCTGCGCCTCTCAATTGTGATCGACTCTGTCTTACGGCCGGAAAGGGCCAATAATTTCTCCACTTGGCTCCGCAGCTTTGCCGCTCAGCGTTTCCTGTGCCGAAATTTCTGTTTGCCCTGCGACAAAAAAGCCGTCACGAGCCAATCACACTGTCGCAATCCGACACCTTCATCTCCATCACTCTCTCTCATCACGGTCAAATTGGCTCCGTTCGAGGCCAAAATTTTCACTGCAACGGAACTCGTTCCTTCCTCACGACCACCACACGCACTGCCGGCCCTTGCCGCCCTCTCCTATCGGGCCGGACCTTGTTCGTTGTTAGACCTCCTTCCTCCACGGCGGTCGTGGATCAGGGCTCCTCACGAACATCGCCTGGCTCTTCATCTGGTCGACAACCACATCGCAGGCGGGTCGGTACCGTGATTGCACTCATCGTTCTCGCAACATCCCCTTAATTCTCTCGACCCTGGCTAAGTTCACAATCATGGCGAGAACACCGCTCAAGAAGTCCGAATGGGAACGTCAGCTCTCGTCGATCAATGTCGCCAAAGAGTAAGTTGTCTATACCGCACCGCCCACCACAGCCGCAGCACGATCGAGCCTCAGTATCCGGCCTCTCCAAAGCTTCCAGCATCGCTGCATTGGTCGCTCGCTCGACTTTTTATGATGAGACTTGACGCAAAGTGGGAATCTCTCCTACATCTGATGAGGAAAACCATTTTACTTATGCCCACTGACCCATCGAGCGAGCTATCAGGTATTCTGGCAAGCCACGGAGAGCAGACCGGACTGTCGCTTGGATCTGCTGCTGCTATCTTAGGAGGAAACCCTGTCGACGGGGCAAAGCTGACCAAGCTTTTACTCTTTCGTTTCAAACAGTGATCTCAATCGCCTCGTAATGGACTACCTAGTCATCGAAGGCTACAAAGACGCAGCCGATTGCTTCAGCAGGGAGAGCGGCCTCAAGCCGTTTGTCGACTCGGACAGCATTCTCAACCGCATGATCATTCGAGGTGCCATTCAACGCGGAGACATTGACGATGCTATCGGCCGCGTCAATGAACTTGATCCAGAGGTACGTTTCTCGTACAGCTCAGAGCGACAGCAGCAGCAGCAGCAGCAGCAGCAGCGACACTGGCCAGTGGACTGGCCGCCGAGGACGGCAAAGACGCACGACAACTCCACAGCGTCCGCTTCGAATGATGACAATCTTTTTCATGCACCACGCTTAGCAACGGGCTCCAGTGGGAGTCTAAGTGCGGATAACTTTTTACACCAAATTTTTTATATCTCTGACTCGCCATCGTTGCAGAGACCGCTGCTGTCACTCTGACGCTGCTACATTGGAGATGCTTAGACAGGAGTTCTGACATTCTTTCCTCAATTTGCTGCTTCTACGGACGATAGATTCTGGACAACAACCCGCTGCTCTTCTTCCACCTGCAGCAACAGCGTCTCATCGAGCTCATTCGAGCCGGTCTCGTCAACGAAGCATTGGCCTTTGCTGCCGAAGAGCTCGCACCGCGCGGTGAAGAGCACCCAGACCTGCTGCCGGAGCTTGAGCGCACCATGGCGCTGCTCGCCTTCGACGTGCCCAAAGCGGCGGGTGTGGCTGCGACGGGACCGCTTGTTGCGCCTGCGCACGTGGCCGAGCTGCTTTCGCCCAGCCAACGACTCAAGACGGCCGGCGAGCTCAACGCCGCCATCCTCGCGTCGCAGAGTCAAGGCCGAGAGCCCAAGTTGCCTCAGCTGATCAAGATGTTCAACTACAGCGAAGAGCTCATGGGTCCGACGGGTCCTGGCAAGTGGGAGTTCCCGCGTCTTGATCTGGAAGGTGCACTTGGCATCGGTGCTGGTCCCACGGCTGGTGCTGTACGCAATGGCGAAGCCGAAGCAGCGCTCGCCGTTTGAACCGTCCTTTCGACACAAACATTCTCGTTTCACAACACAAAGTCCTCAGATACCCTTTCTCGCTCGCAATCGTTTTTTCCTCGTGTCCCCATCGTTTCTGTTCTTCGTTTATCTCTGTCACACTGTATTTGTATCTGTTAGTCGCAAGCAATCTTCAGCTCAGTAGTCCTGCTTCTTTTGTGTCTGCGGTCAGTGGTTGCTGTTGAGCTGTATTGAATAGTGTACATGCGGAAACTGGAGGGAAGAAACGACAAGATGGGAACTGCGAGAAGTATGCTGGATTAGTGCGAGTCGGCGGGAGCGTTCGAAGGTGAGACTTTAGGCCGCGGCAGCGCTGGGAGCCTCGATACGGTGGAACTGAGTCGGATCGTTGTTGTACGCCAACTCGTCGAGCGCTACCACACAGCTCTCCCTGACGACACGGGGAGCCTGCATGTCGTTGGCCCATTTCTTGAGCGTCTCCAACACCTTGGTATAGTCGCCCTTGTCTGCATCCTCGTTCTCTTCCCCTTCCTCAACGATGCCTCCGAGTGCCTCTGCGGCTTCGTGGCGGACCATCTCGTGTTCGTTTGAGTCGTCGAGCACCTGGAGCATGCTGGGGATGCTTGCCGGGTGGCAGAGCTCGCCAAAGACGAAGCAGATCTCGTGCCTGAACAGCGCCGAGCGGTCCTGCAGACCCTGTGCGAGCGCAAGGACAGCCTGTACCGCACCATCGCCGCCGCCGTGTGCGACGTTGCGCAGCGCAAACATGGCGCGGTATCGCTCGAACAGGCTCAGCTGCGTGTCGAGCAGTGTCGCCTTGAACATCGGCACCTGGGAGGCGTCGTACTGCACGCCGTCAGCTTGCGACTTGGCGGCCTCTTTGCTCGCAGCAGGCGTCATGGCCGGGGCGGGATCGATGGGCTTGAACGCCGACTCGACGCCGCCGAGACCGCTCTGCTCCTCAGCAGCCTTGGCTTGCTGCTTGGACTGCTTGAGCGCCTTGCCCTCTGCCGAGTTGTCGAAGGTGATCTTGGAGATGGCGAGCTCGCATGTCTCGCGCACGCTGACGTCAGAATCGTTGCGGTACTGCTCCAACACGGGCAGCACGCTGGGGTCGGAGATGGCACCCATCGCCTCGGCCGCCTCGTGCCTCACCATGGCATCCTGGGCGAGATCCGCAAGCACGCGCTTGAGCGTGGGCAGCGCGCGCACATCCTCGAGCTGACCGAGAACGTAGGCGAGCTCGTGCTTCAGCAGCGCCGAGTCGTCCGAGAATGCTTCCGAGATGATGGAGATGGCGCGCTGCATGTGCTCGTCCGAGGTGGCAGCGAGACCCTTGATGGTGAAGAGCGAGCGGAATCGCTGGTCGAGTGGGGTGGAGCCGGTGAAATCGCAGAGGCTCTTTTCGAGCGAGTCCATGTTGCTCGTTGCTACGGCGGCTGTCATTGTGAACGTGAAGACGGAGCTGATAGCTAATGATGAGATCGTGGTGATTTGAGAAGGAGAAGCGAGGCCGTGCCTCCAGCAAGGCTGCAGCTTTCTGCAATGCTGTGTTAATCAGATCTTCTTGCGTGCGCCAGAGAAAAAGACTCTCTTCTCACAGCCCAAAAATTGTTCAAGCATGAAAGCTTAAAAAACCGTCCAAAAATTTCCTCAACTGGCTGGTTTGATCACGTAAGCCAGTGTCAGAGCTTCCAACAGGCAGAATCCAATCCGCGAAAAAAAAAGTTGCGAGAAAAGGGTCGCTGAGAAGAAATTCTCGTTCTTCTGCTTCGCATTTTGGAAATTTTGTTCAGGGTTCTCCAAGTCGAGAGAAAGCGCCTCTTCTCCACCTAAAAAGGCTTTCCATCAACAGCCTCGAGCACCGTCTCTTCCTCTCTACCAACACCACCAACAGCAACCCGACCCACAACATGCCCCGAGCCAAGCGAGCCAAGGTCGTGTCGCTCACACGCACCGACAAGAAGACCAAGGAGGACAAGGCCAACCTCATCGACAAGGTGCGCGATGCTGCTCAGGAATACCCCTACGTCTGGATCCTCGGCCACCACTCGATGCGCAACAACTACCTCAAGGAGGTGCGCGATCTCTGGAAGGGCAGCAAGATCTTCTTCGGCAAGCTCAAAGTGCTGGCTCTGGCACTCGGAATGACCGAGGAGGAGGAAGTGAGGACGGGAATCAGCGGCATCAGCCAGCGTCTGTCGGGCGATGTGGGTCTGCTGTTCACCGAGTCGCCGCCTGCAGAGGTGATCGACTGGTTCAAGGACTACCAGCGCGTCGACTTTGCCAGGGGCGGATCCAAGGCGACCGAAACCATCGAGCTGCCAGAGGGACCCGTCATGGCGCGCTCCGACCCACCAGACACGCTGCCACACCCCGTCGAGCCGCAGCTCCGCCAGCTCGGCATGCCCACCGAGTTGAGACGCGGCATCCCCACCTTGCTCCAGAACTACACCGTATGCAAGCAGGGCCAGACGCTCAGCGCGAATCAGGCGCAGATCCTCAAACACATCCTCGTCCACATGGCTGCCTTCCGCCTCATCCCGCTCGCTTACTGGAGCGCAGCAGACGCCGAGGAGGGCAAGGCCGAGCGCGGCGTGCATCTCATCGAGCTGTCCGAGCGCGATCAGGAGCTCGTCGGCAACCAGGCGGGCAAGCTGCGTGCTCCGAGCGACAACGGCTGGTCCCGAGACCGCAAGAGCAACAGCGCTGCCAAGAAGGCCAGCGATGATGACGAGGAGGATGAGGACATGGAGGATGACGACGAGGAGGACGACGGACAGGACGCCGAGGATGCCGTCACAAAAGACATGATGATGCCCGAAGGCCTCTGAAAGGCACCACTCACGACCCATTTGCCCTCTGCACTACCCTCAATCTGTTTTGTTCTCTCGGTTCCCGGTCTCTGCGCTTTGTACTATTCACACATTCAACATCGGTACTTTCCCATTCTCAGCTTGTTGCGTTACGATCATTGTGCTGCACATCTGTTTGAGACCACTATTTGAACGGCATATGAACCTCTGCGGTGCTTTGAACGGTTCCGCAGAGTCACATCGCTGAGAAGCAGTCGATGAGTGATGGCCGGCCAAAAAAAAGGTCCTGTTAGACTGTTGCTTGGCTCTTCATGTCATCATCGGGCTCGTCGATCTGGAAGCCGATCCGCAGTGCGCAAGCGTCGCCATTGATACTCTCACCCCTGACAAAACTTGCTTTCCCACTCTTTGACACTCGATCTCAAGCTTCTGCCATTACTTCTGTGTGATATACAAAGCATCACATCCCCCTGGCGCGATCTCGAACAAGATCTCTTCCTAACTTTGCGAGTTTTCCTCTTACTTTGCGAGTTTGAGATGGACGATCGACATACGATCTCGATCTGTAGATCTGACACGCAAAGTCCTGATAGATGTGCGATCTTGAGCAGCCTCTCTCCGGCAGACTGCAACGCATGGGATCGCTCAAGCCATCTAACAATAGAGCAAGAACATCCTCCCACACAGGCCGCAGGCCAGCTCCTCTACCCGAAGTGGCGTTGCCAGCAACCATACCGTCGATGTCGTGCTTTGGGCACCCAGGATCGTGAAGCACTCTCTTGATGGCGCAGCATGGCTGGCGGACTAAAGAAATCATCAGGAAGAAGTGTGGGTAGTTCCTCAGACCTGGGCCTCGTACTATAGCTTCGACCTAGTCTTAGCAACGAATGCCGCCATCACCCAGTACTGTATCTCCTCGACGATCGATTGGTGACCATGCTGTTGATGGACCACCAAACAACAAGGTCGATTGATTGACTGCTTCTGCACCAAATGCGCTTTTTTCGCTTTGCCGCTGCGCCTGTTGTTGATGCTTTTCCGGAACCCGCGCCAATTTCGATATCGAATCCTCCACATTTCTCGTTTTTTTGTCAACCCGATGCACGACGTTGCGAAGAACATCAAGCGACCTCTCAGACCTGGCTGACCACCCATCTATCCATCCATCCACCATTCATCCACCTACTGTTGGACCGCTGCTTTATCCGATCCAGACCCCGTGGCTACTTTGCCTGCCGGAGAAATCCACTGTCGGAGTTGATATACGGCTGATTCATGCCCAGCGTTCGAAACCGGACCGTACACACCTCTCGGGTTCCGATTGCACCATCGACACCTCCGGCCCACCCTAAGACACAGTGGGGGACGCTTTTCACCTTTCTGAGGACAGAGGCGTTCTGGTATCGCAGACTGGGCCGTATCGCCTCCTGGACCAAAGATCAGCATGCTATGAACCCCGTGGGAACGTGCATGCATGCCATCGTGATTGTGTCTAGCCACACAGCTGTTCATTTGCCGCCGACCACGAGGCGAGCACCATACGGCTGGTGACGGAGAAGTCGATGGAACGCAGCGTGGTCGAAAAGTGGGAGAACCGCTGCAAGGGAAGCACTCGAAATGCCGCAACCGACGCTGCCCACAGACAGCCACCCGATCATGCCTGCTGTTGCAAGCATCGAAGCACTGCCGTCGGAGCTCCTTTTCTACCTCTCGCGCTACCTCGACCTGGCCACACTCATCGTATTCGGCACAGCGACGAGCCGGGTCCTGCGAAACACGTTTGCTCAATTCGGTCGGGAGCTGCTCTTCCTCGAACCTGTGCATCGGCTCAACCTGGCAGAATGGAGAGAGGCAGCGCGGCAGATTGACCAAACTGGGCTCACTCCTGCATCTTGCGTCCTCGGAGCATCCACTGAAAGCGCGATGAAAGGGGAGCTGAAAGGGCAAGAAGCGCTCAATGAAACAGTGCATCAGCTCACGCGCGACGAAAGCCTGATCGACCTGCATCTGCTGCAGTCCGTGCTGGCGTTTCTGGCCGGACAGTTTTCCCAAGCCCCACTCTCTTCCAACGCACATCCAAAGGGCACGACTTCACACAGCTCTGGTGTCAACCAGATCCGCTGCCTCCATCTGACCGGGTGGCACGGCATCGCAGGCGCCTTCCTGATCCAACAGCTTCGCATGCAGCCACTGCTCAGCCAGGTCTGCACGGTTGTCAAGACGGATCGAGCCGACTCACGGATATGGGAGCAGGCGGCTGCAGACGATCGACAGATGCAGAATAGGATGCGTAGTGCAAGTCATGGGTGGACCGCTCAGCATCACTGTGAGGCGGTGCCGCACTGGCTGGGCCAGTCCGGCTCGACGGAGGATTCGGCGTTGGGGTTCCGGCAGTGCACGCCGACCCAGATCATTGTTCAGGTGGGCAAGCGGCGACCACGGCATCCCGAGCGGCCGTACTTGAGAGGCGAGGGGTTGCAGATGGGCTATCAGGGGTACTGTATCGATGTGGCCGCTGATGTGCGGGATGAGCAGGTAGTTGCCGCGACGGATGCGTTGACGCTCGATGCGGCTGCAGTCAGTGGCGCTAGTACCGGGTCTGGGCCTGAACCCTCTTGCGCTGCAGGCACCGCCTCGGCAAACGACACAGTCATCAATGCAGCCTCGCACAAGAAGCTACATGTGATCTTACAGGGTCGAGAGGTGGAAGACGGCAATCAGAACGAAGAGATGTTCGAGCGCAGCATTGTTTCGTGCAATCATTGCAAAGAACGCATCTGTTTAGGAAGAACGTTTTTGAATCGATGCTTTTTTTGGGTGCGATTCCCAAAAGATGGTGTTGCGCTTGTTCGACATGGTGTGTTCGGCTGATAGGGTTTGAGAAAGATGTCGTGCGACGGTTGTTTTCGCACAGTGCGTGGCGATGGGGTTACAGTGCCGCACGACGGAT
Source organism: Sporisorium reilianum f. sp. reilianum (assembly GCA_900162835.1). NCBI lineage: Eukaryota > Fungi > Basidiomycota > Ustilaginomycetes > Ustilaginales > Ustilaginaceae > Sporisorium > Sporisorium reilianum. Next base: position 887,752 of record LT795054.1, on the reverse strand, counting down.
CGCATCTCAGGGTACTGCACTGTACAGTGATGCTGTGTTGCGATCAGCGGCAGAGTCAATGACTGTCTACCGGCCATTGTGACAGGCCATACTGACACACCAACCTCATAACATGCTGTAGTCTGAGAGCGACTTGATGGGCATATCGACAAGCCCATGGTCGAGGTTCCCTTCCTCTGACGAGAGGTCAACGTGACTTTTAGCATGGGTGACGGCGTCAGAGTACCAGCAATTTAGCAGCGTGTGAGGGTTGGCATCACCAGAAGGAGCACATGATTGTGTTTGAGGGGGTTGAACTGGGTGTCGGGTGCCCTAGCCCTCCATACAACAGGAATCGATCGAGAGGCAAAAGGTTCCCACGCCCAGAAGCTTCCTTGATACAACGCGTCCCTCAGTGGAAAGCAGCATCGATGCATCTTCTTCGGAGGCAGGGACGTGTCGATCAAGGGGCTTTGAGCCTACTTGCTGGTGCACAGGTCACGAGCTTGAGCTTCACGTCCAGGTCTACCAAGAAGTCTTCGTATCGGCCGATTTCAAAGTCAAGTCACCAAACTTCAAGGGGGACGATGTCCACGGAGACGCTCAGGTACTCGTGACCGCATCACGGAATGCATGACCAGAGTCAAAAATCCGTGCAGCGGAAACGAATCTTACAGTATGTCCGCCCCAACATTCGAGAAGGCTGGATTCCCGACCATGCCGTGATAGGGTCCGCTGAAGTCATGCCGCGGCGCTAGCCAGAACCTGTCATCAAATCCTTGTGGGCAACAGCATCGGAAGTCTAGAGTGCTGTAAGATTCCATGTACGCCAAGCCGGATATTTGTCTTCCGCAAACACTGCATGACGTAGAATCAATGTTGCGTCGTCATGCGTGCATTGCGGGATTTCTCACGCTTCCAATTCTGGTTTCCTTCGCCCATAGGCACTTGTAGCCTCCAAAAAGGCGTAGCTTATTGAGACATTGATCGGCGACGACGTCAAGGTCCCGTATCAACACATTGAACTGCTCATTCCCAACACTTTCTGGAGGTACAGTAGCCTCGCAGGCTCATTGTTCGCGAGCGGAAAATACTGGGCTGAGGCGCAGGAACCGGTCTGGCAAGGGGTCCATCCCGGGCGCAGTTTCAATCGGACCAATGGATGCCGGACCAAGCTAGCAAAGGTTGACGAGCTACATGTGCTCGCCAGTGACAGCGACTCGGATCCGAAAAGAAGCTCTGACAGCTGATCAGATGCTTTCTTAGTGTAACTACAGAGCGTTGCCTTTTCGTGGTTCGGATGCCTAACTGGACAAGAGCAATTTAGCGACGTAGAACAGCCGAAGCACATGCCAAAAGAAAATTCAGCTGAGCAGCTCTAACGGCCGAATTTCCGCCGTTCGTTCTGGATTTTCGGGTAGAACGCCGTTTTGTTGATTTTTTGAGTTCCGACAAACATCATGCTTCCATTTCAACGGCATGCGCCAGCAGCATGAGCAGCTGGGACGGCACGAGCTTGACGAACGCAATCGATAGGCTGCGCCTGCATGCTGTCCAAAGGCAGTCGCAAGTTCTATTCGAGAGCACATATCAAGTGGAGCGAGTTGAGAGTGTTGCTCGTGTTGAGAACGACACAGAATGCTTGACATCGGGTCAAGTGGGGGCCCGAAAGGGTGCTGCTTTACAGTATCTGCACGTTTTCCACGGAACAACACCGCGATTGAGATGAGCCGCTGCACGCCATCGGGGATAGGGGATAAAAATAGCCTTTCGGAGGTGGTGGCGAGCGACGATTACCAGCGGAAGGCGGAATCAGATTGGTGACGCAGGGTGCAAAAAAGTTCGAGAGCACCGAGTAGTAGAGCCGAGGCAGGACGACGCCAACAACCAACTCGGCTAGTGCTGCCATGATGCTTGCTGCTCTCCGTGTTCCGCAGTTCTGCGATCACACGATGTTGTGAGACATGTGTGCAGGAGGGAGCTCCAATGTTTGTCGGAGTCGTTGGCAACGGTAACGGGTCCCGAACGCACCATTACAGTACCGCGCACCTTGGTCTACCGAGCAGTGGCGATGCAGGACGTTGGCTCTTGGCGTGCGATTTTCGAACAAGAGTCGAGAATCGCTCCATGGAAGCGAAGCTTGCCGAGACGTATGAGCAGCAGGGCGAGAAACTTTCCGATCATCATCAAGGTTCTAGAGCATGGTTGTTCAATTTGGCGCCTCGGGATCCCACGCTAAGCCGGATCAACTTGCGGTTTGGCGTCTCGGCACAGAAAGGGCATGATAAGGATAAGTTATGCCGTAACTAGTTGACATGTCACAGCCCGGGGTTGGGTTTGTACCAGTCGAGCCGAAGTCTGAGTCTTCCATGTTTGGACACGACGAGATACCCGAGCTACCAAGGCCCAACATGCCGCTGCCAGTTAGTGTGGTTCAATCATGTGCGCCACCTCCTGTGAAGGCATCCCTCAAATCAAACACAAGACGTTTCCAACGGAGCTCGGCTACGGACGCATATGCCTGGCTAGGGTGCCATTCCGGGGGTCGGACGAGCTTGATTGCGCCCTCGGCTTGACGGGATCGCAAGGGTTCCGCCCCTTATCCATCATGTTGCGGTCAGAGCTGAGACAGGATTCAACTCGGTACCATTCCTTGGGTTGGCACCATCCCAGGCGCTGTGACGCCAACCCAAAAATGACTCGCGTACCACTGGAATGTTCGGCAGGGACTTGCATGCCGACGTCGTCGAGACGAAACCGATCGTGCAGCAGGACACCCGACGAGCTGTTTCCAGTGCGCACATTTTGCCGTTGTGGACGCCGCATGCGACAAACAAAGGCAGCTGAAGCGCTTGATCGAGGCATGACAGTTTCATCCTCTGGTGGCGAACAGCAGTTACCACCCTTGCTTTCCAGCGGTAACTTGTGTCTCTCAAAGCCTCGAGAACGCTTTCGCCGGCGAATTTCTTGTGCAGCCTTTGCATCCGCG
>LT795054.1:855006-882300 GCA_900162835.1 Sporisorium reilianum f. sp. reilianum | reverse complement strand
CGTGAACTACGTTACAGTAAGGAAATTGATTGTCCGCGGTGCTTGGTGACGCTTGATCTCTGCATGTGCTGCAGTCCTTCTCCACGCTCGCCCTGTGTCGCAGTCCGACACTCTGGCCCCTTCGTGCTACCCTCTCCTCGTCGCACTCACTCGCACACCATTATCCGCTTTTCCCTCCTCATACCTCAGACGTCTCGTGCACTGCCATCGCGAACCTTTTGGCCACTGTCTCGACTCCTGCTGCGCCTGTCCTGCCGTCCTACCCACTCCTTTTCATAGGCGGCTTAACGAGTCCTTCAGACTAAACGAGCGGGCCTCTCGACACCCGCACCCTCCTGACTCACTTCTGGGCCTCATCATCTCGCCGATCCTCTCGAGGTTCCTCTTCCTGGATGCCAAGCCGCAATCGTTGCGAACCAGATTTCTGTCCTCCTCAGTTGCATTGGTTCTGTTTCAGCACCGGATCTTCGTCGACATCGTCTCTTGCGCCTTCCATACCTCTTGTCCTTGCTCGTCGTCGCCGTCGTCCTCCTGATCATACCAACCGTCCTGCGTTCCTCTGCTATTCTCCCTAGGCACCCTCCATCCAGCCTTCGAGCCTTCTCGCCTCCCCTTCCTCGGCCTCCGCCTCTTTCTGGGTGCCTTGTCTCGCATTGCATTGCAACGCCCCCACTTTCGGCACACCTTCTTTCGTCGCTCGATCCGCTCCCCCCTTGTGCTCACCACACTTTATTCAGGCTGAGACACCGCCCTGCAGCACTCGGCTCGATTCTTTGGGTCTGTTGATAATCTGCAGCTGTTGCAGATACTTCCCACGCCTTCAATCGGTACCCGAGATCGCCCCTGCCTTCAAGGCGTTCGGTCCGGGCCTTCGCTAATCGCCAACGTCTGCGATATCTACCTTCACGACGTAGCATTCAATTGCGCTATCGCTCTCTTGTCCCCTGGATTGCGTCTTTGACGTCTTATCCTGCACCGATCTTGCCTGACCAATGGGATCTCACCCATGCGAGCTTTGACTCAATTGGATCTCTGCCACTTTGCCCAGATTGTCTTTCGCACATCTGCTCGTTCATTCCCCAGAGCCTCCTCGTATCAAGCACATCTCTAGCGGAAGATTGGCGCCCATCTTGTGGCCACAAGATCTTCTGCCGCTCGTTCCCTCGACCCAACAAGATTAGGCATTCGCCCAGCGGCAACCCCCTCGGTCATCCTGTACCATAGGTGGCACCTCTGGGATCGGATATATCATCTGCACCGTCCATCATCCCCACCATCCCCAGCCCCTCCTCTCACCGCCATCTCAGGTATCAGACTTCGCTGAGCGCCAACTCAGATCCAGACTGCCTTCACACAACGCCTCCCTCACAACGACTTTCGTCTCCACCAGACGCCCATCACGCTGCGCGTTACCGACAATCCCCTCCCCTTTGACCTGGCTCAAAAACGCCCATGTTGGCGAGCATGCCCTTTGGTCGACAGCAAGACGGTCGACGAGAATTTGATGACACGCGCAGACACTCCATGCCTGCCTTGTCCATTTCTGCACAGCTCCTACAAGCACAACAGCTCTATGATGCCACCTTCCAGTCCCCAATGACATTCAGCGACGCTGTTCAGAACACCATGCCAAACTCCTCGCACAACCCTCGCGGTGCTGCGTCCAACATGCTCACCGATGCCCACCTCCTCTCTCAGCTCGACACTGCGCTCCAGTCGCAAACTAGCGCGTTCTCCAACCTCGACTCTTCGCGTCGTCAGCAACCGCCACAAGACTTCCACTCGCACGCAAACCATCAACACCATCAAGCTGGCCTCCATGCGCCTTGGACCCACAGCAGCACTTCAAGCCCCATGCCGTCTCAAGCTGCTACCTTCAGTCACGGTCTCCCCGCGGCCGACCTTACCCAGACCCAGATGGGTTCAACGTCGTCATCGTTCGACCCTTACTCCAGTCAGGCTTTCACTTTCACGTGCCTTCCTGGCCTCCCGGAGACCACACAAGATACTCAGAGCTATTACGCGCACTACCTCGACGACTCGAACTCGGCTCGTCTTACCGACAACGTCGATCCCGCTTTGCTCCCGCCTCATGTGACGTCGATGCAGATGCGATCCGGTGCCGATGCATTCGACGCATTCGCGTCGGCGCTCAATGCATCTTCGCTTCCTGTCCCATTGTCCGAATACAACGGAACAGGTGGCTCGTCTGTGGGCTCGCCGGACTCGGAAGGCGCAACGAGTCAGTCGAGCGACAAGAAAAAGTCGGCGCGTCGCCAGGGCGTGACGTGCGATCAGTGCCGCACCAAGCACCTACGATGTGACCTCGATGACCGTCGTGCTCAGGCCGCACGGAGCTCTTCACCAGAGACCGCAGAGACTGCGTTGCTCGAGATGCAGAGGAGCACAAACACCGGCACTGCAGTCCATTATATCCGATGCACTCGATGCGAAGAGAAGGGGTTTGTCTGCACCAAGACGCACGCCCCGCCTTCTCGTCGATACCCGCGTCCCAGCCGCTCCGGAAAGCGAATCGAGCAGGCGCGAATGCTCCATGGTGCCACGCTGAACGAGCCGTCCGTGTCCAGGCCATCGGTGGAGCGCATCAACGCGTCAACCATCTTGATCCGGGCTCTCACCGAGTTGAGAGGCGCTGAGGTGCGCATCACGGATCGCGTCATGGCCGGCTCGCTTTCAATCCAGCTGCTCAACTGCTTCTTTGCCGTATGCCACATGCAAGCACCCGTGATCGACTTTGCCCACTTTAGCAAGACGTTCAACCTCTCCAACGGCGATCCACGCAAGATGTCCATCATGTCCAATGGAGGATCCGTTCCCGAGGGACTTCCTTCCGTCGTTCCTGAAGTGCAGGGCATTGGCGCTATCATGTGGCCCGGCACCAAGGAGAGCAAGATCGGCACTCCTGGCACCACCGAGACCTTGCTCGCTGTGATCCATGCCTGGGCAGCTCACTACACCGATGCGCCGATCGCTTTTGGTCCCGACTTTAAGGATCTCGACGCCATCGACGTCCGCCTCCAGGAGGTGGATGATAATGGTCTCGTCCAGGCCTCGTGCGACGCGCGAGACGCCGAAGGCATCAAGGCTAGCCTCAAGCGTCCCAAGCGCAAGCAGGGTGTTGCCTGTGACACCTGCCGTCTGCGCAGAGTGCGTTGCGATGTCACTGAGAGGCCCGACGGAATGGGCTGCAGTCGTTGCGAGGACAAGCGCATCAAGTGCACCGACTCGTACATCCAGGCCAAGCGTGCCAAGGTGCTTGCCAAAGGCGCCAAGGCCGGGAATGGCGAGGGTTCCATCGATGACGCTACTGCTCCCACCGATGCCGCTTCCGAAGCAAACCGACTGAGCCCACGCGCTTGGATCAGCTCGCGCGGTGAGGGAATCGTGCGAACGTATCGCCCCGGCGACATTGAACACAACTTGCGACGCGGCCGGGCGCGAAAAGCCTTTTGTCACGCTCTGCTCAACCACGCGCTGTCGCTGGTGCACAAGTACGACGTTCTCAAGAAGCCCAGTGTCGAGAGCATCCAGATCCTCAGCCTGCTCGCGCCGTTGCTCGACAACGTCGATGGCGTCCAGGCACACAGCTTTGCCGATGTAGCGTGCGATCACGCGGAGAAGCTGGGCATGTCGACCAAGCTGGTGGTGGATGAAACGAACCGACACGAAGTCGAAAACATGCTCAGCACCATGCAGGCGCACCGTATCTTCCTCACAGCTTGGTGTCGTGACTCGATCGCGTCGGGTCTCAACCGTCGCAAGGCCTACTTCAAAGAGGACCGCGCCATCGAGGTGATTGGCCAAGCGTCATTCCGCAGGGAAACGGTCTCTGTGGCCGCCCCGCGACAGGGCGAGGTGGTATTGTCCGGCGAGATGGGCCTCACGTTCGTCATCATGACCATGGTGCAGATTGGCGCGCTCTCTCGATTCTTGGCGACGCACATCGACTCTGCCGAGGGCCTCAAGCCGTCGATCCCGCCGTGGCAGCGACCGGCAGGATCGTCCATGGCGCCCATCTCGCGTGCGGCGAGGTTTGCAGCCAGGCCGTCGCTTGCCGAGCTGCGAAAGCTCGAGCGCGCCTGCGGTGCCGTGTGGAACAGCCTCGACTCGCTGATGCTCTTCTTCGACCGATGTGCATCCAAGGCGTGGTCCACCATGAACAGCCTCCAGCCGTTCCGTCCGCTGGGATGGATCGCTAGCACCAAGCTCTGCGGCTCGCTACTCTACCTCGCACTCTTCCGCGCACTCGGCGAGCGCCATCGTGCCAACGCGGCGTTCATGGCGACGCTGAGCCACTCGCTGGGCGGCCAGAGCGCCGTGTCCGAGGAGGACAAGCTGGTAGCCGCCTCGCTCAAGGCTCTGTTCGACAAGAGCATGCAGCGTGCCATTGTGTCGTGCCGCAAGACGGCGCGTCTGATCGGCATTCTGCTGCCACTGGGCATCCTGCAGACGGGCGGACCGATCCTGAAGCAGATCTTCCCCGTCGCCCAGTTCCTCGCCAAGATCCCGAGCGTCTCGGACGAGCAGGTAGCCAGCCGCATGAGCGGCCAGCGCTCCTCTTCGCAGAGCGACCACACGTCCATCGCCTCCCCCTCGGACCCAAGCAACTTCATCGACCCGCAAACCCTGCAGCAGCAGCAGTTTGTCGAGCAGTTCGTGGCGCACGAGGCACAGCGCGAGACGGCACACTCGATCGAGGCGCTCAACAGTCCTTCGACCAGCGCGCACCTCGAGGTGCTGCGCCAGCTCGAGGGCATGCACCAGCTCAACCTCGGCCCGTACACGCACACCTCGAAGCAGGACGAGGTGGAGAACCTCGTTGAGGGCCTCGCGCAGCTCGGGTATGCATGGGATACGATGGACAGGGACATCGGTGTCATTCAGGATTTGCTGCAGTCGTCGAACGGTGCTTCGAGTGCGGCGTGATGCGGTGTTCTACTCGTTCATTTCAACTTGCTCCTTCTGTGGTCTCTGGCTTCTTGCATTTTTGTCATGGTTTAGTTTTTTGGATGTGGGAATCCCTTCAGCTTTGTCTCCTATGTATCAGCTCGCTCGAGGATTATCTCTAATCACATTGCTTTTGTATCCTCACCTGGAAAACACGAACCCTCGCGAAGTGTCGACCCACATTGCTTGCCTGTGCGCGTTCGATCGAGATGAGAAGCGCGAAGAGTGGTGACTGACGGTCGCTCAACCAGATGCTCAGAACAGAAGCACAGGCCCGGCCAAAGGTTCGAGTTTATGACGGATTCAGATTAATGTAGCAGTTTGAGAGGCTCTTTGTTCTTTCTACATGGAAACGACAAACTTAGGCCGACTGGAAAGCCTCGCTGGCCTTTGCCTTTGCACGGCGCTCCTCGATGGAGATGGTGTCGGCGGAAGCAGCAGCAACGGGGGTAGCAGAGAGGTGAGGAGCCACGGTCTTGTCCTCAAAGCTGCCCATGCCCCTGAGACCCCATCGGCCAAGCATGGCCTTGTCGTCGTCCCAGGACGAAGTGGGGGTGGTCAGCATGCGTTCGCCCGTGAAGATGGCGTTGGCACCCGCCAGGAACGCCATGGCCTGCTCGGATTCGGTGAAGAGATGACGGCCGGCGGCCAGACGGATGATGGAGCCAGGAAGGACGATACGAGCAGTAGCGACGGTGCGGAGCATCTCCTGGAAGGTGATGGGCTTGTTCTGCTCCATGGGCGTGCCCGGAATAGCAACGAGCGCGTTGACGGGGAAGCTCTCGGGATGTTCAGGCAGCGTGCTCATCTCCCAAATGAGACCGACGCGGTCCTCGTGCTCTTCACCCAGACCCAGGATACCACCGGAGCAGACCGAGATGCCGGCCTCGCGCACGTTGGCGATGGTGCCGATGCGGTCGTCGTAGCTGCGCGTGGTGACGACTTTGCCGTAGTATTCGCGCGAGGTGTCGAGGTTGTGGTTGTAGGCGGTGAGTCCGGCCTCCTTGAGCTGCTTGGCCTGTTCGGTAGTGAGCATGCCGAGGGTGGTGCACACCTCCATGCCCATGCCGCGGATCTCGCGCACCATGTCGAGGATGCGGTTGAAGCCGCGCTTGCGTCCGCCGACCTCTCGCCACGCGGCACCCATGCAGAAGCGCGTGCTGCCGTTGGCCTTGGCCTTGCGCGCCTCGGTGAGCACGGTCTCGAGGTCTTCAAGCTTGGACGCGTTGGAGGGGGTCTCGTACTTGCTCGACTGGGAGCAGTAGCCGCAGTCCTCGGAGCAGCCGCCTTCCTTGATGTTCATGAGCGTGCACAGCTGGACGCGGTTGACGGGGTGGTGCATGCGGTGAACGTTGGCAGAGCGGAAGACGAGTTCGAGCAGAGGCGAGTCGTAGATGTGCTGCACCTCTTTGCGAGACCAGTTGTGTCGGATGGCGCCCTCGTTAGCAGGCAGCGACGCCGAGGCAGAGGCAGAAGCAGAAGCAGAGGCGATGGGAGACGTCGACGTTGAAGCAGAGGCGACGCCGCCGTTAGCAGCAAGATCATTGGGGTCGACGGCGGTGGCTCGTCCACGTCGCGAAGCGGGAGCGGGGCGCGCGGATACCGAGGGCTGCTGCGCACACTGGCGGGCCGAGGTGCCGATGAGGCCGGTCAGGGGACGACCAAGTTGGCCAGCTGCTGTCTGACGAAGGAGCGACATCGTGTGTGTATGTGCGCGTGCGATGGTGGTGGAGAGAGACGAGTGGTGATGGTGGTGACGGAGGATGCAGAGTCAAAGTGACGATCAGCAACGACAGTCTCGTCTGATCGATGTGCGCGTTTCTGGAAGATCGCTCGCTGATAAGTTACCGGTCCACCGAGGAGAGAGAGACACCAACTGACACGGCGCCAGACAGAAGCGAAAGCGAGCGAGGCGCATGAGCGATTTTCACGATTTTGGGTTGTGGTCTGTGTGTGCGCTTGCTGTCTTTTTCATTTTTCTCGAGTTGCGCCGCCCCACGATTCTTGGCTGCTGCTGCTTTTGCTGCTGATAGAAAATCGCAGCTCTCTGGCTGGTTGAAAGAGAGCGAGCGCTGATAGCCAATCTCGACATCGGCGTTTGCATCGCGCTATGCCCTCTCTGGGAAGAAGAACGCTTGCACCCCACCTCCGATGATGCTCCTGCGAGATCAGAATCACCGCACACAGACGGTGTGAGCAGCTGTCCCTCAACGTCAATCGGTGTAGTTGGCGGTCACCTGACCAACAAGGATCTGACTGCTCTGCACTTTTCGGCTTTGATGGGATCAAGTTTCGAGCGTGTCGCTCCATCGGCTGCAAGAGACAGCCAAAGCCACGTCCCAAAAATCTGAAAGCAGGATTTTCGAAAAAGTGCCCATTGTTACATCTGCTTTCTACTTGCTCAACTGAATTTCCCAAAAAAAGGATATCGTACGAGAGATGCGGTGCGGAATCTTTGAGCCATCAAAATTTCGAATTTGAGGATATCGTCACTCTCGCCACGACTCAGGCTCTGGATCAGTCTCGCTTGATCGAATCAATGACAACACGTTTGCAAAGCTTTGAAAGTCGGTTCGCTCTCTCTCCTTCTGCGCCATTTTTTCTTTTTTTCTTTTTTTTTTTGGAGCGAACCCCTGCGTCGAGGAAAATTTCTCGCTGGACTTTTTTTTCTCTCTTGCTGGACGCATACAATTTCCTCGCCAGACGAGTGAGTGGCTGAGCAGACGAAATCGTGTCAATTGGCTCATCATCACGTCCTTCCCAACTTCCCTTCTCCCCACAACATCATCCTCTTCCTCAACACCGGAAGCATTACTCCGACTCCTTCATTTCCTTTTTACATCCTCAACACTCTTCAACGCAATGTCTTACGGCGGATACAGCGGCGGTCGCGGCGGCGGCTACGGCGGTGGCTCCTCCAGCTATGGCAATGGCGGCGGCGGCTACGGCGGCGGCTCTTCGTACGGCGGCGGAAGCTCGTACGGCAACGGTGGTGGCGGATACGGCGGCGGCGGCTACGGTGGTGGCTACGGTGGTGGCTACGGTGGTGGCTACGGCGGCGGTGATCGCATGAGCAACCTCGGCAGCAACCTCGGCGCCGTCGACTGGAACTCGGTCGACCTGGTCAACTTCGAGAAGAACTTCTACGTCGAAGACCCGCGCGTCTCGAGCCGCAGCGAGGCCGAAGTCCAGCAGTACCGCGCCTCCAAGCAGATGACCATCCAGGGTCAGAACGTGCCCAAGCCCGTCACCTCGTTCGACGAGGCCGGCTTCCCCGAGTACATCCTCTCGGAGATCAAGAAGATGGGTTTCAGCGAGCCCTCGGCCATTCAGTCCCAGGCCTGGCCCATGGCCCTCAGCGGTCGCGACCTCGTCGCCATCGCCGAGACTGGTTCCGGTAAGACCATCGGTTTCGCCTTGCCCGCCATGGTCCACATCAACGCCCAGCCGCTGCTCAAGCCCGGCGACGGCCCTATCGCCCTCATCCTCGCTCCCACCCGTGAGCTCGCCAACCAGATCCAGGTCGAGTGCAACCGCTTCGGTGGCTCGAGCCGCCTCCGCACCTGCGCCGTCTACGGTGGTGTCCCCAAGGGCCCCCAGATCCGCGACCTCCAGCGTGGTGCCGAGATCTGCATCGCCACGCCCGGTCGTCTCATCGACATGGTCGACGCCGGCAAGACCAACCTGCGCCGCGTCACCTACCTCGTCATGGACGAGGCCGACCGCATGCTCGACATGGGCTTCGAGCCCCAGATCCGCAAGATCCTCCAGCAGATCCGCCCCGACCGACAGACGCTCATGTTCTCCGCCACCTGGCCCAAGGAAGTGCAGCGTCTCGCCGGCGACTTCCTCAACAACTTCGCCCAGGTCAACATCGGCTCCACCGAGCTCGCTGCCAACCACAACGTCAAGCAGATCATCGAGGTCTGCACCGAGTTCGAGAAGAGGGGCAAGCTCATCGGCCACCTCGAGCTCATCTCTGCCGACAACGGCAAGGTGATTATTTTCACCAGCACCAAGCGTGTCGCCGACGACATCACCAAGTTCCTCCGTCAGGACGGCTGGCCCGCCCTCGCCATTCACGGTGACAAGCAGCAACAGGAGCGTGACTGGGTGCTCGCCGAGTTCAAGTCCGGCCGCAGCCCCATCATGGTTGCCACCGCTGTCGCATCTCGTGGTCTCGGTAAGTTTGATGTCCATTGTCCCCCACTTCCCAATCCCGTCTCTCTCCCCACTTGTCTGTCCATTCGTGCCCAGTCTCTCCTCCCCTTTTCCCCATCCCCATCCCCATCGCCCTCTGCCCTCTACCTTCCGTCCTTAGCCCGCGCTTTGCGAGATGAATTGGTGGTCTCGATCACGAGACCGCTTGAAAAGTTGCGCATGCAATCATTGCCATTGCGCGACTTTTCGGCACACCCATTTCTTTCTCCACTTTGCCTTGGTGCACTTCCTTCGGTCTCGAGCGCACTATCGTGCCCAAAACAGATCCCCATCGCCAGTCACATCGGCAAGTCGAGACACTCAACAGTGTCGCATGTCTTCTTGCCAAAGAGGTAACTTTGGACGTAGCCTCGCAGACTTCTTCTCGGTGGAGCTTTTGCGGGGCGATGCGTCCATGTCTTTTTTGATTGCATGCCGATCCTGGCGTCTCGTCTTTTCTTCTTCAACCAGCCCTCAAGAGAAGCTCTTCCATGTCATCGTCAAGATCGCGCCCCACCGACTCTTCTACTGCAAGGCTCTTCCTCCAGCAAGCAAGCAATCGGGCTGTAAGGCGCGCTCTTGCTGCGCTTTTCAGCTTCTCCAGCACGCTCGTTCACCCGCCGACCCTGTTCGGCACTCGCGAGCGACGATGCTGCTGCTATGGCTGCACCCGCAGCTTTGTTGGAAGATCGCGGATCTGTCTCTCTCAGGTCCGACTGCTGTTCTTGATTTCCGTCGACGAATAGTTGTGCAAGAAGAGGATGTAGTTCCTGCCTACGTCCGCGGTGGCACGCCAGGTTTGTCCCTCCCTGTCTGGACTGCTCCATCTCGTTGTACTGCATCGACAGCGCACGAAGATGTCAGTTCTTCAGTTACCGGACGAATTTCGGTGTTGCAACTGTCCGCGGACGTGGCAAGCGGTCGGTGTCTCCACGTTGCCGTGCTACCCGTAGTACACTCGCGCCCCAGTGGCAGCTCTGCGATGGTCTCGACTCTCGATTCGATGAAGCTTCTCTTTTGGTCAAGGAAGGATGGCGGCCTCACCGCAGCTAATGGCACGAGCCCGTTAGCAGTGCGGAAGTGGCCGCCCATGTCCCTGTAGCCCCCTCGTGTGGGGTCGGGGTCGTGCGGGCTCTCGACTGTTTTGGAAGAAAGAAGGTGCTGTACAGCAATGCAGCCTTGCCATCAAGCGCTCCTGGTTGCGACTTGAAGGCAGCTTGGTGTCAGAAGAAGAGCAACGGCTTTTCGACTGGCGCTGCATTTTGCGGTGCGTTGCATACTCTGTTCAGGAATACCGGAGTATTGCCGTGGCATGACCGACAGACATTGGTTGTCTAACGTGGTCAGGTCAGGACGCTGTGCAGTCGATTCTGGCGGATGAAGGGACTCGTGTTCTCTGTGGTGGCATCATCCACCTTGGCTCAGCCCTGCTAGGCTCGATTTACTAACTATCGGATGCGATTGTCATCTCCCTCTTGTCTTTCTTCCCATCCTGTCAACGTTCAACGGCGTTTGCGTTTCATTCTTTGCAATGCGAACGTCGTTTACCGAACCTCTCTGGTCCTGCCACGTGTCTGGCTCTGGCTCGAACGAACGCACCCTTTGCGGATTGCTTTGAAACGATGCGCTTCTCGAACGTACTTTTTGGCGCGCTCCTTTCTCTGCTACTGATCTGCTGTTCTCGATCGTCTTGTCGCCCATAGACGTCAAGGACATCTCTTATGGTAAGTTGCAGCTTCCTCTTCCGCATTCTTCACTTTTTTTGCTAGGCACGGTTCCGCTGACCCCCCATTGCCTTGTTTCCTGATCGTTACAGTCATCAACTACGACTTCCCCACCAACACGGAGGACTACGTGCACCAGATCGGCCGTACCGGTCGTGCTGGCCGCACGGGTACTGCCTACACGTACTTCACTCCCGAGAACTCCAAGTCGGCGCGCGAGCTGGTTGGCATTCTCCGTGAGGCCAAGCAGGAGATCCCGCGTGAGATTGAGGAGATGGGCCGCTTTGGCGGTGGAGGCGGCGGTGGACGTGGCTTCCGTGGCCGAGGCCGTGGTCGCGGCCGTGGCGGTGGAGGCGGCGGTGGACGCACTGGCGCCAACTCGTACAGCGTCGGCGGCAACTCGAGGTGGTAAATGCTTGCTCTCCGGAGTGGCTCTATTGAGCCTCTCGGCCATGGTCGATCCAAGCCATCTTTAAGTTCCCGTCGTCTCTAATCACAAAAGCTGTCTGGCAGGTGCCCGTCTGCACGCCTGGCGCTCACACAAGCTGTTGTTCATTTGTTCATGGTCTCAGTTGTAAAAATCCTGTTCGCCCTTGATGCGACCTCAAGTCATTGTTGCCATACCATTTCATTGTGTCTCTTAATAGATCGCCTCGTCTCGTCTGCTGTCACCGGTGTGTGTGGTGTGATGCTCTGTCTGAGAAGCTTAGGTGAAGTGATGATAGGTAGATGGTCGAAGCTCGATGATGCACGGCGAACACAGACGGCCTCGAGTTTATGGTGCGGAGATAGCAGTGGAGCGCGCGTAGGTCACATTGCCGATCGATCATGGCGGCGCGCGAGAGAGACGCAGAGCCGCGATGGTGTGACCCCGAGACAGCCGAGCCAAAGTGCCTGGCTGCCTGGAAAAGGGCTCTCCTCGTTTCACTGTGGTGTTTCGCCTGGCCTGCCTAGCAGTCAAATGATGCAAGGACCCTGAATCTGCTCGATTTTTTTGCAGGCGGAGCTCAACTCGACTTTATCTGTGCGTCTCGCTCTCTGCTGCTCTGCCTCTCTTCCTGTGCCGCGAGATGGAGACAGAACCAAAAAAAGTGTAGCTCGCCCGACACTGTCCAACTCAGCTTGGGATTTTTGGGAGTGACTTTGCCGCGCGTCGCTCTCATTTTGCCGCTATCAAAGCGCAAAGCGTATCGACGGGGTGGTGCTGCTCTTTGTGCCTCCACCCGCGCGCTCTCCCTCTCTCCTGCTCGGCAGCGTGGTTTCTATCTTGGCTCTTGACATCGACCAGCACCGTCAGCCAACTCGATCTCCATTCCCCTCCATCGCAGCCAGCACTGCTGTCACGCTCACCCTTCTCATCCTCCAACCAGCCTTCGCCTTGCAGCGAGCCACACTCACGTTCAATCCGACCGATATCAGCCCGTCGAGGTCTCTGGCTTTTTAGCCTCTCCGCCATTCCTCAAGCATCCGCAACGTCTCCAATCGATAGAACAGCATCCAATTCTCATCATGCCCTCCCTCACAGACCTCGAGAACTTCATCGAGGACAACCTCCCTCGCAACTTGCAAGAGCTGCCACACAAGGTCTCCGTCTCAGTACAAGAGTACTATCAGATCCTCTACGAACAGCTCAACAAGTACGGCCCTCCCATCCCAGACCTACCTTCGCTCCCATCGCTGGACGGCTTCACCGGCAAAGTCGCCGAGCTCGTCTCGCCCACTCCCGCACCACCGTTCGTGCCGCCGCCTCCGCCGCCCACCACTCTGCAGCTGGTACGCGCCTGGACACGAGACCACCGCACCGCCCTCAGCTTGGCTGGGGGTCTGTTGGTCGTAGGGCTGGGCACCAGCTATGCATACCAAGGCGGCTTCATCGCGCTGCCCTATCTCGGCAAGAAGCAGGTCGTCGGTCGAGGACGCACGCGTCAAGTTCGCCTCAAGAATGGCATCCGCAGAGAAGCCGTCATCGTGCTCGGAGCAGACACGCCCCTCGGACGCTCTCTTGCCTTGCACTTTTCCAGCCAAGGCTTCGTGGTGCTCGCTTCCGTGTCCTCTTCCGCCGCTCTGACGCAGTTCGAGAACCTCATCCCACCCAGCTCCCGTGGCTACGTCAAGGCGCTCATCTACGATTCCGACGACCCGTCTGGAACGCTGCAGCCCTTTGTCAGGGCGCTCTCGGCCGCTCTCAGCCTGCGCTACCCGCTCACCAGCGCAGGCGACCCTTACGCTCGTCCAGGCGAGAACATCAGCATCGCCGGCGTGGTCAATGCGCTCAGCTTTGTTGCTCCCCAAGACGACCCTAGCCTTTCGCGCAGTCTGTCCGCCTCGGCTTCGGCTTCGTCGCTCAGCGTGCCCATCTCCAAGCTGGCTCCCTCTCCCTCCTCCGAGCTGCTCGACCGCCACGTCGTGGCCAGTCTGTGTGTACTGGGTGCGCTCATCCCCATGCTCAGGGCGTTGCCGAACCGTGCTGAAGACTCGCCAGATGTGGATCCCGCCACAGTGGTCACGCTCGTCTCTAGCCCGGCTTCCCGCACCGCCCTGCCTCGTCAGGCAATGTTCTCGGTCATTGCACAGAGCGTAGCTGCCGGCGTGCAGTCGCTTCGACGTGAATGCGACGAGGAGTCGTTCCACTCCAAGACAGCCAGCAACAGCAAGCTGCCCTCCGCTCTGAGCAGCTTCCCCGGCAGCGGCTCCAAGCCTCGTCGAGCCTCGAACTCGCGCTCCGTTCTCAAGCAGAGAGACGTGCGCGTCACCATGGTCGAGGTCAACTCGGGATCCGTCTTGGGCGAGTCCGCTTCTGCCACGAGCGCAATCTCCTCCTCCGAGTCCTCGCCCACCTCGCCCGCTGCGAGCGGCTCACTCAAGTCGCCATCACGCCCGACCTTCGGCAGGTCACCCTCGTCGTCGATGAGTTCCTTGTGGCACCACAGGTCGCCCACTTCAGCGCCCGTGCTGAACAAGGTGTCGCACCTCCTGCTCAGCACCAAGCGACGTCTGCGTCCCAGCTACACGGTGGGAACGCATACCTTCTCTGCTTACTGGCTCACTGTCAGCCAGGTGTTGCTCACCATTGTTCCCACCGGCATCGTCGATTTTGCTCTGGCTTTGAGGAGGCAGCTGTCTCTCCGCAGAGCCGGGCTCGTTGGTCGCGCCGAACACGCCTTCCTGCCATGGAATTGGGGCAAGTCTGCTGCTGGTGATCGAGGCAGTTCGTCCAGGTCGCAGGCAGCCGCTGCAGGCAAGAAGCCAGTGGCAGGTCCCGGTCCCGGTCCAGCTTCGGCTGCTCACTCGCGAGCCTCCCTCGCCAAGCGACCGAGCCCGCTGGGCTACGAGATCCGCGACTCGGACGCCCAGAGTCTGCCCGAAAGCGAGCGCTCGTCGGGAGCCGGCTCGGGCATCCCCAGCAGCGTCCCCTCGTCGGCGTACGGTGACAACGATGCCGATGCAGACGCTTACGCGGAAGAAGAGAGCGGCGCGTACAACACGCACAGCCCGTACTTTGGATCGACGCGTCCCATGCACTCGCCACACCCGGATCTGTCGGCGTCCAATGCGGGGCTCGCCGATTCAGGCCGAGAGCCCTGGTTGGGCCCGCCGAGCAGCAGCGGTGCCAGCAGCCGCGCCACGTACTCGCCTGCGGCGCACCAGCATTCAGCCTATGCGTCCGAGAATGAGGATCGCGAGAGAGGGAGCGACTCGCCGTTGGGTACCAGTTGGGTCGCGCTGGGCGACAGCCAGCACTCGAGTGGGTCGCATCAGTGAGGTCGGGTGCGCAGGAATGGTGTGTCTGTGTTCGGGTTTTTTTTTTCCATATTGCATATGGTTGTAGCTAGTCTGGTCGAGGTTCTTTTGTCTTTGTTTCTTTTGCAAATGTCAATGGATCGGTTTTTTCAGTCACGGCGACGAGGTGGTGGTGATGCAACAGAAGCACACGCATGAGGAGACGGAAACGAGAAGGGCTAGAATTGAAAAAGTTGGAGAGCGAGATGACCGGGAAACATATTTGATCCGAGAGAGCTTGCGCACTCTACTCGTCGGCAGAGTAAGCAGACTCGTGGATCTTGACAGCGCGACCGGAAGGGTCGGCAGCGCAGCCCCAGTCAGCGCGGGGGATCCAGCGCACCGAGGTGGAGGCGGCCGCCTCGGAGGGGAACCAGCTCTCGAAGATCTCGCGGATGAGGTAGGCCTCCTTGGTGTCGGGCGTGTCGGTGGGGTACCTCTTTGCGCGCTCGGCGAACTTGTCGTCCGAGATCGTCTTGGCCGCGTAGTCCTTGATGCCGTCGATCCACGAGTAGCCGACACCGTCGGAAAACTGCTCCTTCTGGCGCCAGAGGATGTCTTCGGGCAGGTAGGGCTTGCGCGGTGCGGACGGCGAGAGCTTGCTGCCCGTTCCGTCGCCGCCGGCCTCGAGGTCGTCCGGGATGACGTCGAACGCCTTGCGCAGGATGTACTTCTCCATGCGTGGGCGTCCGTCGGCATCGACCTGCTGCAGCGAGCCCTTGCTGAACATCTTGTCGGCCGCATCCGTGTTCATGGCCACGTCGAGGAAGGCGCGGTCGAGGAAGGGAACGCGCGCCTCGAGACCCCACGCCATGGTGCTCTTGTTGGCACGCAGACAGTCGGCGGTATGCAGGTTCTTGACGCGTCGCACGCACTCCTGGTGGAACGACTTGTTGTCGGGCGCAGCGTGGAAGTAGAGGTAGCCGCCAAAGATCTCGTCGGAACCCTCGCCGGAGAGCACCATCTTGACGCCCATCGCCTTGATCTTGCGCGAGAGCAGATACATGGGCGTCGACGCACGCACCGTGGTCACGTCGTACGTCTCGAGGTGGAAGATGACGTCGGCGATGGCATCGAGACCCTCCTGGACAGTGAAGGTGTATTCGTGGTGGACGGTGCCGAGGAACTGGGCGGCCTTGCGCGCAGCCAGCAGGTCGGGCGAGCCGGGCAGACCGATGGAGAACGAGTGGAGACGAGGCCATGCGGCGAGGTTTTCCACCTCGTTGTCCGCGTCCTCGTCCAGGCCAACGGGCAGCTTGGTGCCCTCCGAGTCGCCAGCGGGGGTGGTCAGGCCACGGGCACGACGGGCCTGTCGCTCCTCGTACTGTTTGCGCTGGAGATCGGCCATCTTGTCGGTCTCTCTCGCGGCGATCGAGGCGATGAGCGACGAGTCGAGACCACCGGAGAGCAGCACGCCGTAGGGCACCTCGGACATGAGACGCTTGCGCACCGCCTTCTCGAGCGACTCGCGGATGAGCTTGAGGTCGGTGGGGTTGGTTGGGATCACCGCGTCGTCCGCATCACCGTCGAGCCAGCTCGGCGTGTAGTAGCGGACCGTCTCCTTGCCCTCGGGCAGCGACGAGTCGTAAAAGTGACCAGGCGGGAAGGAGCGGATGCGGTCGCACTCCTCGTGAATCGCCTTGAGCTCCGAGGAGAAGTAGATGGCGCCGGGATACTTGTACGAAGCACCCTGGTACAAGGTGGTGATACCGATGGGGTCACGAGCGGCAATGACGCGGTGTGGCGTGGTGGTGGTGTCGAGCAGGATGAAGGAAAACATGCCGTCGAGCATCTTGACAAAGTCGGTGCCGTGCTCGCGGTAGAGGTGCAGGATGACCTCGCAATCGGACTCGGTCTTGAACTCGGCCTTCTGGTCCTTCAAGCCCTTGCGCAAGTGACGGTGGTTGTAGATCTCACCGTTGACAGCGAGGATGAGCTTGCCGTCGGTGGAGACGAGCGGCTGGGCGCCTGTCGAGATGCCGACGATGGCCAAACGCTCGTGGCAGAGGATGGAGCCTTTGGAGCCTTCCTCTTGGGTGACGACGCAGCCGGACCAGTCAGGGCCACGGTGGCGAATGCAGCGCGACATGCTGAGCATCTTGCTGCGATACGCCGGTGCGTCGGGGTGGTGGATACATCCGAGAATGCCGCACATTTTTGAGTCGCAGAGATGGGGAGATCGAGAGGTGGTGGCGAGTGTGTGCTGTGAGCGCTGTTGCGAAGTGCGATTCCCACGGTGCTTTCGGAGAGTCCGTTTGTTCGTTGTGCGTTGCTGAGCAGCGAAGAGTCAGCAAGTCGGGATGGGTGGCGAGAAGATGGTGATACAGAAGGGAGTGTGGGCGGTCAACTGTGCTTTAAACGATCAACGGATCTTCCGACATTTTGCTTGACAGTTGACTCAGATGACTCGTCTGGTGGCCACTGCGCGCATGTGCTGCAATGCGTGCATTTCTTCGTGACAAGACAGCGGGCGAGAGATCTTCTTGTCGTTTTTCCGTCTGCTCGACCAACCAGAAAGCGTGCACAGCTCACGCCCGCTTCCGGCCTCTTTCTTTTTTGCCCGTTTTCTTCTTCTTCTGAAGCCCAAATCTACGCGGCCAATCAAGTCGAATTCGTTATCTCAACCCGCCTGCCAGTCAACAGCAGCACAGCAGCACAATCCCACTTTTCATATTTGAGAGCTTAACGAGTCACAACGACGACTGGATGGCCCGAGGCTGGTGACAGAGCAGCTGCCGTTCAACGACCCGTGTTGCCGCCACAGCATCTTCTCGTATCATGAGTGTGGGCGGGGATCGACTGTCTCTCAGCCCCGATAAGAGATCTCTTGGGCGCTCGATGCTTCTGGCTGGTCTCAACACAGATCAGCCTCTGCCTCAACGTCCTTCCCTGATTGAACCCGAAGCAAGCTGATTGCATTCTGCTGTTGGGTCCTTCATCAGCGTCTGGGATCAACAGCAAGCTGCTTTGACTTCGCATTGGTCGCGTTCTGAAGGGCAGACATTTGACATTTGTAGATCTCCCGATGATCTAGCGCGTTAACATCCCGATATAGCCATTTTGAGCCATTCGCTCCACACTGCGAATTTTTGGACTTTTGAGCTCAACTTTCTTCTCGAGAAGCGCAGCGACTTTGTTCCGCTCTTTCCAACCGCATCCGCATCTCCCTTGTCGTCCTCACTCCCACAGCCCATCTCGGCATCGAAGACATCGTCGCATCTGTTCAAGCGACCTCGACACTCGACTGGCTTAGCTTCTACTCGTGGCTTGCGACCTTGCACAGATGGCGTCCTCTTCTTCAGCCGCGTCGCTCTTCGCGACAGAGTGTCTGCTCTACTCTACGGCCTCCTCATCGTCCTTGGTCGGTTCCATGGGTCTCACCACCGTTGCCGCCCCCTCTTCTACCTCGGCTCTCTTCACTTTCAAGGGTGTCTCGGATCCAGCCTTTCACTCTGTCAGCGCCATCTCCACCTCGCCAAATCCAGCCATCTCTGGCACTGGCGGTCTCGTCTTTCAGCTCGAGAACAACAAGGCGACACTCAACGTCTTTTCATGGCAGCGCGACCATCCTCTACAGCGCATCATCCTCCCATCAAAGCTTTCCTGCATCGCCTGCTCTCCCAACGGCGAGCTCGTGGCCGGTGGCTCGTTCGATGGACGCATCTTTCTCTGGCAGATCGCCACGGGTGACCTGCTCGCCTCCTTCGATGCCCACTACCGCTCAGTGACCGTTCTCAAATGGACGAGCGACGGCGCAGGTCTCGTCACCGGCTCGGAAGATGCCAGGATTCTCGTGTGGAGCCTCGCAGGCCTCCTGGCCCCCCACGATCAAACCAGCTCCTCCATCACCAGCTCCGAACACAACCCCACCCCTTACTGCACTCTCGCCGACCACCATCTCGCCATCACCGACTTGCACGTCTCCAGCGGTCGCTTCCCGCACCAGCTCACCATCCTCTCGAGCTCCAGCGATGCAACCGTCAAGCTGTGGGATCTTCGCACAAGGAGCCTCTTGAGCACCTTTGTCTTTGAGCAGCCCATTCACAGAGTCACTCTCGATTGCACCGAACGCTTCTTCTTTGCAGCTACCTCCCCGACTTCTTCGGATAACCTCGTCTATCGTATCGACCTCTTCCGCAAACGCGACGCATCCAGCAGAATGATCGAAACGCAGCAAGCCAGCACAGGCACGCAGTTCGATTTCGTCTCGGAGGAGCTCAGGGGTGCATCGTCCATCGAGGCGTATGGCTTTGGCTCTGGCGCGGGCCCGACAACAGAACGCATTCCCTTGGCAAACGACGCCACGGGTCGAGCAGCAGCGATTGGCTCTAGCATCATCTCCATCCGCGAGCCTATCTCCAGCATCTGCCTCTCCACCAACTCGACCACGTTGCTCGTCGGCAGTCTCGCCGGCAACCTCTTTGTCATCGACGTGTCCAACTCTCAGATCCTTCGCACCGTGTCGCTGCTTGGTAACGCAAAGGCGAGCGCCATCACGGGCAAGAATGCAGTCACGAATCTTGCTATTCTTCCCAAGCCCCGCGACTTGCTCGGTCACTGGGAGACTGCTTCCTCGTCGGGTGCTGGTGCTTCCATGAACGGCTCGAGCGGAGCAGGCGGTGCTGGCGCTCCCGGCAACATCCCCGTCCGACCGGTCGCCAACTTTAGCCGTCATGTTCTCGCCTCGGAAGAGGACAGATTGTCGACACCCTACTTGACCCGCATCTCGGGCAGCAGCGCTACTGGCAACTTTGACGACGGCGGTGTCGATAGCTTTATTGATCCCGAGTGGGACAGCAGTCTCGTGCTGGACGAGCTTTTCGGAGGGTATGCATTGTCATCGCAGCCAGCTTCGGCGACGGCACCGAGCGCCTCGGTTGTCAACGCGCAAGCAGCCAAGGAGACGGAGCGACTCGACAGGGAGAACAAGCTGCTCCGCTCTCAACTGCAGCAGGCCAAAGCGATCAACGACGAGATGTGGTCTCGCTTGGTGCAGGATCGCCTCTCCGCCAGTCAGGTCGACGTTGCTGCCAGCGACTAATTTGTAGCCATACTGTATCTCCAGCACAACGTCCTTCATCACGGGCGTAATGAACAAATCAACGATACCAGCAACTCAATCAACTCAGACGCTCGAGAGCAACACACAATGCTAGGGTGTAGTGATGGTAGGAGAAGAATGCAGATCCTGAATATTGAAAGAAAGACGAGTGTCCGTGCGAGAAAGTGAAAGAGCGAATTGAGGGACTATTGACAGTAGATGGAGCAAGAGCTGTGTGGAGCAGCCGATGAATCAAAGGGCAAGCACAGCAGCGCCCATGGCGACGACGCCAGCAAGTGCAGCAAAGACCGTGAGGCTGCTTGCGCCAGAAGCGGCGTTGCTCTGCGTGTTGGAGGTGCTGCCGGAGCTGGTGCCACCCGAGCCAGCGCTGCCGGAGGCGGCAGACGAGCCGGTAGAAGAGCCGGAGCCAGCAGCAGAGGTGGCAGCAGTACCGCTGGTGGACCTGGTCATGGTCGACATGCTTGACACCGAGCTGCTGCCCGTAGAAGCCGAAGTAGCCTGGCTCGACGATGCTGCCGCGGACGACGACGAAGGCGCCGAGGTGCTTTGCGACTGGCCCACGGCGAGCAGACCGTGGCTGATCGTCCTTGCAGTCGAGCACTGGCTGCTCGAAGGAGCAGGGTGGGCCGACGGCGTCACGGGGTCGCCCTGGCGGAACGTCGAGCTGCCGTAGATGCCCTGCAGCTGGCCCACGTCGCCGTCGCACGTCTCGAACACGCCCGGCTCGTAGTTGGCGGGGATGTTCCACCTGCAGCCCATGACATCGTAGATGTGCTCGCACTGTGCAGCCGCTCGCGTGCCCCAGCACGCGCGCAGGCAGAACTGGTTGTACGACATGAAGTTGGTCCACTCGCTGACAAACCACGGCTCGCCGTTGGACGCAGGGTTTGCGGTGGTATAGACTATCCCGCCAATGGGGTTGCCCAGATCGTCGGCGCCGTGCGGGTCGAACTCGCCGCCGTCATCGCCCTCGGGGATGAGGATGCTGGTGAAGTCGCCCACACCCGTCACCTGCACGTAGTCGCGCGTCCTGACAAAGTGCGCGCCCGTAATCGTGCCGTCCGGAATGAGCCTCGTTCCGTGTCGGTCCGTGGTGCAGTACGCCACACCGGACCTCTCCTTCTCGCCGACCGTGCCGAACTCGGCGGGCCCCCACAGACAGAAGTCGTCGAGCGAGTTGATCCACGCGGTCTGGCAGCGCGAGTCCTGGTTCCACGTGTTGCGCGCACACGTGTTGTAGCCCGACTGCGGCTCGCCGCCGGGCGTACCGCCTTCGCCAGACTCAATGCGGTTGGCGCCCATGTATTGGTCCGGCAGCTGCGAGTAGGCGTATGTGGCCTTGGGCTGCCATTGCGTCCATGACTTGGTGGGCTGGTTGCGGTTCAGGTCGGTGGTGGCGCGTGGGTCCGGGCCGTTGCCCGAACGGGTGCCGGTGGGTGACTGGGCGGTCGTGGTGCCTGCGAGCAGGGTGGCGACGAGCGCTACGGTAAGCGCGATTTTGGTCATGATGTTTGCGCTTGGTCGGGTGTTGGTATGTGATCAAGCTTAGAGGGTGCTAGGATGGTGTGCCTAAGAGGGTGCTAAGGGAAGGAAGAGGGATTGACGCCGAACGCAAGATCACATTCGACGATAATATACTCAGTCCGCTGATGAGGCCCAGAAGGATAGGAGACACCTGCGATCCAGAGGGCTGTGTATTGGCCCTGTGCCAAGATTAGCGCACAGCACAGGGCGAACCATACCCCGCTGCTCGCTAGACATTTGACAGGGACGCCAAGATCCGACGTCGGTTTTGCAAAAGCCACTTCTCCGGGCCCAGGGCATTCTACACCTCTGCCACACAAGCATCAGCTGCATGCCCGCCGCACGCGTGCTGAAGGATCGGCAAGGCAAGGAGCCCTCTCTCATGCTCGCGCACGTTCGAGCCTGTTTTGTCTCAGCTCTCGAGAATCTCTTGCAACTGCATCGCATCGCATGGCTTGGCTGCCATTGTTATGCGCGATCAAGCTGGAGAGCAGTATTCTCTGCGTCCAAGATCGACAGGGTTGAGCTGGTGGCGCTGCCTGTGGTGCAGCGATCGCAAGGGTCGCAAGAAGGGTCTTTTGCGTTTGGCCAAGCGCTGTTCTGTACGTGCAAGAGCTTGGCGCTCTACGTAGAACAGGCTTGCAGTGCTGCGAGTCATTGTTCCTCCTTCTTCGCAAAGATCGAACTGCTGTCAACGTGACCTGAGCAGCCTGTTCAAGCCTCTTGTCGCCGGACGTCGTTACGTCAGGTCTGCCTTCAAGCCGAACACTCTGACGAAACAGGCAAGCATTGCATCTCATACTCTCATTGCTGAACCAGCATCGGTGCAGCCATTGCCTCCTGTGGATCGACTCGCGAGGTCTTGGCAAAACACACAGCCATCTTATGGCTCACTGGCGCGCACTGTTTGACAAATGACTGGGCCGGATACCGTAGTATCCGTTGCATGAAAAACGCTTCGGGTCTTGGCAGTCCACAGCCAGCGAGCGCGTGTTTTGAGACGCTAAGCAGCAGGCCTTGTTCGATTTTTGGTTCTTGGCCGTTTGTCTTGGCGCAACGCTTGGCAAACCTGCTCCGCGTCCAGGGCTTGGCACGGTGCTGATCCGTTGAGGAATACGTCTCCCTGCATAGGCAGTTCTATTCCTCGACATCCATTGCAGAGCGTACCATGGGGGATATGCCCTTGAAACCCCGATCTGCGAGATTGAGATCGTGGTTACCAGAGCGTCGGAATTTTGAGTGTTGTTAGGCCGAGCGAGGGAGGCCGAGATCCGATTTTTGCGATTCGAACCTCCACAAAAGGTTGCTGAGCCGCCGGAAGCTTCTTCTCGCGGGTTGGTCATCACCCTCGCTTCATCGACGTCTCACGGCCCTGTCCACCCTTCCGATCGCCTCGACGTCCACAGCGATCCTGAGTCGCTCGCCTCTTCTCCCAGAGAAAAACTGCGCTATCTCTCTAAAGATGCCGCCGAAATCCAAGGCGATGGCCTTGGCGGTCGAGTCGTTCTCCTCGACCACGTTGAGACGGAGCAGTCGAAGATCCGTTTCTGCCAGCGTACCCAGCCCTCGAGCAGCGTCAACATCCTCTTCTGTAGCAGAGTCGCCATCGAAGCTCAAGCGGTCGCGCGTCAAAGCAGAGCCTGATGAGGTTGCTCCGTCCTCTCCAAATACCCTTGCTTCAACGTCCCGGCGTCCACGTCCTAAAGTCAAGTCAGAAGATGGTATTCAGCCAGTCAAGTCAGAAGACGCTGAAGAGTCTTCGCCAGGCACAAATCCAGTGGTTCCAAAGAAGCGGCGGACAAAGAAAGAAGCACAAAACGAAGACGAGATCTTTCCTCCGCGTCCATCGCCCCTCCAACCCCTCTCAAACGGGACGTATCACAGCCACAAGGATAGGAGGGGAAGCGGCCTCTTCATTGGAGCACACATCAGCTCAGCAGGTGGAGTTGAGAATGCTCCGATCAACGCTCTCCGAATAGGCGGTAACGCTTTTTCCTGCTTTGTACGGCCAAAGATGCAGTGGGCCTCGAATCCGATCCCCGAGTCTTCTGCCGAGAGCTTCAAGCATCACGTCGTCCAACACGGCTACATGCCTCTCGTTTCCGGTATCAAGAAGGAAGCTACCGACACATCACCGAGCTCAAACGATTACGGCTACGTCGTGCCCCACGGATGCTATCTCGTCAACCTGGCCAACCCAGACGAAGCCAAGCGGGAAAAATCGTTCGAAGCGTTCATCGACGACCTGCAACGGTGCGAACAGCTCGGCATCCGTCTATTCAACTTTCATCCTGGCTCGATGACCGCTGCATCAGCTTCGGGAGAAGACCCACCGGACGTCGGGCCGCTAACGGAGGTGCGAGCGGCCAAAGCCGACGCGTGTGCTCTCGTAGCCTCGTACATCAACCGCGCGCACGCGCTCACCTCGTCCGTCGTCATCCTGATCGAGAACATGGCCGGGTCGAAAAACGACACCATCCTCGGCTCCTCCCTGCGCGATCTCGCCGCAATGATTTCCGGAGTCACGGACAAGTCTCGCGTCGGAGTATGCATCGACACATGCCACGCCTTTGCCGCGGGGTACGACCTGACTTCCCCTACGTCGTACACTGCGTTCACATCACTCATCGACCAGACGGTAGGGTGGCAGACAGTCCGCGCATTCCACCTGAACGACTCCAAGTTTCCGCTCGGATGCAAACGCGATCGACACGCCAACATCGGCCGCGGCCACATCGGGCTCGGTGGGTTCTGGAGCATCGTCAACGACGATAGGTGGAGCGGGATCCCGCTCATCCTCGAGACCCCGGCACTGGGCAACGCGTCCGCTGCGTACCCGGCTAAAGAGGGGACGAAGAAGATGCACGAGGTGTGGAGCTATCAGATTCAGGCGCTGTATGCGTTGATGGGGACGAGGTGGGGCGAGTGGAAGGTGGCGGAGGAGTGGTTGAGGAAGGCGGATGAGGTGGTGGAGGAGGCGGAGAGGCTGCATGCGGCCAAGAAGGGGGCCAAAGGGGCGAGTAAGAAGCCGACGGCTAAAGCGAAGAAGAAGAAAGAGGATAGTGAGGAGGGAGAGGATGACAGCGAGTTGAGTGATGGCGAGTAGTTTTGCGACCAAGAGTATAAGAGTGCTTTGCTATGTACATCAATGCTAGGACAGCAGGACCCGGGCAATGAAAGCAGAATACAACGTGTAATGATACGCCCTCCACGGATTCCTCAGCACCGACCACGACACATTCATCGCACCCAACACCCATCTCGGCCTGCACACCAAAACCAATCCCAGCCCCACCTTCGCCACCTGCACCCGCAAATCCTTCTTCCCGTCCATCGTTAACACCCTGGCCACCCTCTGGCCCCACATCCCCGCCAAACTCTTCGCCGAATCATACGCGGACAGCAGCGCAGCGTAGAACTCGTCCGGATCGGGGCGCGGGAGTTCGTCGTTCTCCACAGAAAGCTCGCGCGGCTTAGGGCGTGGGTTGAAGCGTCGACGGTGCTGTTCGGGTGTGTGGGTGTAGGGTGTGGATCGGGTGGAGGGCTCGAGCTGCGTGCCGAACGGTGACGGGGCCGGAGGCAGGTTGGCTAGGCCTTGTCGGACTGCTTTTGGTTTGGACATTCTGCCTCTACGACGGGTGGGACGATCTTGATGAGGATCGGTATTGTTTGTGGGACGAGATTGGTCTGAAGCGATGCTTGAAGGGGCAAGGTCGACCCACGACCCGATGGATGACGGCGAGAACGACTCTTGTTGCGGCAGTTGAGGCGGAGAGCAAGATCGATGAGAGGAAGCGGGGAGAGACATCAGCGTGAGCGCCAACTGGAGCGTTTCGTCTTCTGCGACGGTCGAAGTAGCTGGCGAAGAGGGTCTGGAAGTCATGTTTGAGTGTAGGAGGTGAACGCTCGAGCCTCTCGTCTCTCGCACTTACAGTATATGTATGTCTTTCAATCAACGCTCACCTCTATGCCTCTTTCTTCCTTTTCTTCGGAAGGAACATGAGAGATGGAGGCGACAAAGGGAGCTATTCGCTGCCAGCCGTTTATCTCAAAGATGCGATTAGAGCTACACAGCCGAGATCAGGCGTGTGACAGCTCTTGACGATTTGATGAGCCAGATGATTCATGCTTGGACCCCTTCCGCTGTCACGAGCGCATCTGGCTTCGAAAGTTTGTAGTTCAACAAGCTCCATGCTATGCAAATGCACGCCTATCATCCTTTTTTCAAGGACAAAAGGATCTTCACCGCCACGTCCGGATCTGCACTGCAGCTGCGGACGCGGTTCCTCTTCTGCAAATTTTGGGATGGCGGTTCCTTTGTTCCCAACGCCAGGGCGTGACGCGTTGGCGCATGCGGGGTTTGGCGTGCCGAGCTGTCCAACTCTGCTCAGCGAAAAATCCACAACTCAGCCGTGAGCTCTCCTCACTCCAGCACCTTGCGAACAAAGGGGCTGTTCATCGTTCGGCTTCCAGCACACCACGCGCTGAGCTAGAGTCCTTGAGGACCATCCAAACAATACATTGCCAAAGAAAGATTTGCGATGACAGATTTTCACGACTTGATCGTGTCATTCAGACTCTTAACAAACCTCCCGGCCTTGTGCGCAGCAAACCTAGCATCCCACTTCGGCGCCGGCGGATTCAGGTAAAAGGCCGTCGCCCCTGCACACACCAACAGCCTCACTGGCGCATTCGACAATCTCATCCACTCCGACGACACCTTGGCCACCCAATCAGACCGACAGCAGAGCGTCCAGATGATGCCCGTGTGGATGAGCGCGTTGCCGACGGTGCACGTGCCCATGCGCGTCTCGACCGGGTGCGTGAGGATGAATTTGGCCTGCGTGGTGTACGATTGGGCTTGCAGCATGGCGAGGCCGGTTTTGAGCGCCCAGCGGCGGGCAAGGTCTTCTGTGGGCTGGGTCTTGAGGCGCTCGGCGAGGGTGTGTAGGTCTTTGGCGATTTGCGAGGAGGGGTCGAGGGCGGGTTGGGTTGGGGAGGTTTGGCGGGTGGTGTCTGCGCGAGGGGTCTCGGATTGAGCGGAGGTGGGTAAGGTAGACATGGCGATAGTGGTGTTTTGGGGTTGAGTTTGTGTGAGAAGAAAGATGAGAGGACGAGAAGAAACGCTGACGGGACAGGTCATCTATATACATTCATGCTGTCGATCCTCTAAAGGTTTAAGCTACACGAGGAACGTCCTGCGATCGGGACTTTGACAGCCGACAATAACGTAATTCATGAACATCCGACGCATCTGTACTTTCGACACACTGTGTGAAAAAAAAAAAAAAAAATTCAACTGCAGCTCAGTCTCAAGGAGATTTTGGTTGCTGTCTTTGAAGTGATCAGGGATCACCACTAGCACTTTTACTTGTCATTTGAAGTGTGGATCAGTTAGGGCTGATGCTGCTTGTACTGACCACATGCTTTTAAGAAGGGTAGGCTGTCTCATTGATGATCTGTTGACACAGGAAGAAACAAGATGCATTTTGGCTGTACCTGGGTGTCATCTGTTTCACTGCAAGCAGCATGTCTGGCCAAGCAGACTGTGGTTGGGTAACAATGTACTCTCAAGAGGTTTGGCTTCAATGCATCAGACCCTTCACTTATTATGGCAGTTGTTGCCAGCTTGGGTTCCAGGTGCATCTGGGTGTCATTGCTCATCATTCTCCACAACTGGTATAGCAACATGGACAGCTTACTGCACCAATGTAATGACAGCTTCATCATTTCTAACAGCTAGCAAATCAGACACTTGCTATCATTCACAGTCTTGATGCTGTCAATCATGCATCCTCTGCCAAAACTTGATGCAGATTTTGAATTCTTCATATCAGAGTGACAAGGTGTCAGTGGTGGCAATGAAGCATGCTGGCAGCAAGAGCAGCATGTGCAGAATCTATCCAAAAGGAAACTGAAGACTCATACATGCTAATCACCATCACTGATCACATCAAACACAGTCCAGATTTTTTCCTGGAGACTGAGCTGCAGTTGAATTTTTTTCACACAGTGCGTCGAAAGTACAGATGCGTC
>LT795054.1:797100-840754 GCA_900162835.1 Sporisorium reilianum f. sp. reilianum | reverse complement strand
TTACTTTTTTTTTTTTTTTTTTTTTTTTTCGTTCTTCGTTCTTCGCACTTTGTGGGAAGACATGCTTCCGTTCTATCCAACCTCGATCTCGTTCACGATTCCGCGCAAAGAGGTCCATACATGGTTGCAAGGCGCATTGCAACTCATATTGTCCGCCGCGCCTGCCCGCAACCTCGTCACGGTCTCGTTCGCAGTCCAGCTCTGATTTCTCGACCTTCTGCCACTGTCCCCACGCTCGACAGGCGGCTCGGATCACTCACCATGTCCACCTCTTCCGCTGCTCAGGCGGAGACAAAAACTCGCACAGAGTTGCGTCAGAACAAGCTCGTCATCTCTGCGCCTGACTCGGTCCCACGCCTCACGGGCGCCGAACCGCAGCTCGAAACCAGCCAAGGCTCAGCCGAGTTGCTCGAGCAGCTCAAGCCCGCATTCACCACGCAGCACTCTCTGCAAGCCATCGGGCTGTCAGGCCGACAGCTGCCCCTCGTGACCAAAGACGCACAGATCGCACCGTACCTCTTCAACGCTGCCGGCGTGCGATACGTCCAGCCGCACCCGAACGGCGACGCGTCGCAGCGCATCCTGCTGCTCAACGTCCCCTCCGCCTCCCCGACCCCGGACGTCGTCCTCTCCACCATCGCAAAGCACAACCTCGAGCACATCCCCGCGTTCCCCCTCTCGCTCGGCTACGACCACCTCTCGTCCGACCAGATCCTCGAAGCGCTCCTCCCCTCGCCCATCGTCAGCACCGATGGCGTGCCTACCGGCTTCACCATCGTCGGCCACATTGCGCACCTCAACCTGCTCGACGTGTACCTTCCGTTCCGCTTCCTCGTGGGGCACGTGATGCTCTCCAAGCACACGGGCACGCTGCGGACCGTGGTCAACAAGCTGGACAGCATCGATGCCGAGTTCCGCTTCTTCCAGATGGAGCTGCTGGCGGGCGAGGCGGACTTCACCGCGCGGGTCAGCGAGTCGGACTGCATGTTCGAGTTCGATTTCCGCAATGTGTACTGGAACTCGCGGCTGCATGCGGAACACATGCGGCTGATCAAACAGTGCAGGCCAGGGCAGTTGCTGGCGGACGTCATGGCGGGCGTGGGGCCGTTTGCGGTGCCGGCGGCCAAGCGGGGCACGTGGGTACTGGCCAACGACCTGAACCCGAGCAGCTACGACAGCCTCGTGCGCAACGGTAGGGCGAACAAGGTGCTGTTGGAGGACGGGGCGGCGAGGGGGGTGGACGGTGGGATGGTGGCGACGTGCATGGACGGGAGGGAGTTTGTGCGGTGGAGCATGGCCGAGACGTGGCAGCGCGCGTTTGCGGGGCGACCGGTCGGCTTCGACGGCGACGATGCGGACAAGGAGGACGAGAGCCTGCGCGAAAGCGCACGCAAGGCACTCAAGGAGCGCGCGAAGCACAACCGCCACCTGCACGCCGCGCGGCAGGCGGGCACCGACACGCCCGCTCCGCTCCCCGCCGTGCAGCCGGACCGACACACGCCGCGCAGGCTCGTCGACCACTTTGTCATGAACCTGCCCGCAACAGCGCTCGAGTTCCTAGACGCCTTCCGCGGCGCCTACACCCACCTCGCGTCCCTCGTCGGCCGCGATGCGCTCCTCGCCGAGCTCTCGCATCGCGCCAATTCGCCCGATCGCACCCTGCACCCGCTGCCCATGATCCACGTGCACTGCTTCAGCAAAGACCCCTTCACGCCCGCACTCGACATCCTCACCCGCGCAAACGCTGCGCTCGGCATCAACCCCACCGCCCCCCACCGCCTCACAGCCCGCCCGCTCCCGCCCCCCCACCAGACCCTCGCCGGCCTCCGCAAAACCGCCTCCGCCCCCTACCTCACGTCGCACCCCCACTTTGCACAGTACGCACACCTCACCGACGCGCACCGCTTCATGCACCACGTCGAAGCCGAATGGCGCGAGCGGGATGGCGGAAAACATACGCCGGGACTGAGCATCCATTACGTCAGAGACGTCGCGCCGAACAAGCAGATGTACTGCTTGAGCTTTGCGTGTCCCTCCGAGGTGTTGTGGGCGGCGCAGCAAGAGGAAGCGTGACATTACAAACACATTACATCGATGACTTGGAAACAAAAAAAGACTGTGAAGGTATGACTAGAAGTGACCGAACCTGTAGCCTCCCTTGGTCACGTGGAACAAGGATGGGTTGGCGCCAGCATTCACGTTCCTGCCATACGCACCTGCACCAGCTGCGCCTGGCGCCCCATTCGCACCGCGAGATCCTCCCTGCCCCGCTGCCGGAGCAGCGGCCGACCCACCCATCGGCGGCGGCCCCCCTTGCGGCGGCGACGCATGCTGACCCACACCCGCAAACTGCGCCGGACTCGTGTGGTCGTTCCAGCTGCCCACGTCGCTGGCACTGCTCACGGTGCTCGGCTCAGCAGACCGCTTGAACAGCCCGGCCTGCTCCAGCTCGCTCGAGTAGTCCTTACCCAGCAGCTGGGCGACGATCTTGGCTTGCCCCACACCGAGCGGGTACGTCTCGCCGTACTTGATGAGGCTCCAGAAGATGAGCTCCAGATCGTCCCTCAGCCCGGCGAGCTGGCCTTCCGGATCGATCTGCGCACGCAGCGCGGCGTCCGTGTCGAGCGCAAACTCGAATTCGTCCTCGAGGCCCTCGTTGAAGCCGGTGGTGTTGATCGCTTCGGCGGCAGCGGCTTCCTCCTCCTCGACCGCATCCGAGGACGAAGTGTCGAGACCGACGCCCATCGCATTGAACGTAGCACCGAGGCCCTTGGAGGCAGAAGACGACGGCGAAGCGCCACTCATGCCACTCGACGAGGCCGGGTAGCCAGCTTCAGCGGCGCGCGCAGACAGCTCAGGGTGCGACCGACGCAAGCGCAGATAGGCCTGCGTCGCCTCCCTGCGCATCTTCTTGTACTGGCGGGTGACGGATCGCGCGGCCAGCACGATCATGAGTGTCATGAGCGACCCTACCTGCAGCAGGTCGACACGCGCAGCAATAAACACCTTGAGGATCTTGATGATGCTGCGTGCCGCCTGCGCCGATTTCTTGGCCGAGTCGGGCATGCGGTGCGCCACGGGCTCGTGGAGTGCGATGCTGCTGCCGTACATGAAGGCATGCGCAAGCACGAGCTGGTTGGTCATGAGGCTGATCTGCTTCTCTGGTCGGTAATTGACACCGTCGCTGAGGAAGGGCGGCTCCTCGAAGCCCATCGAGGGCCGCAGAGCAGGATCAAAGGCAGCCAAGTCGCGCCATTTGCCAGGGAAGCTCTGCATGAGGGAAGTGACGCAGCCATCGAGGTGGTAAAAGTTGGGCGTGAGCACGTCCTGGACCGACGCGTCGATGGGAAGCCTCGACATGTGAGTGACACACTTGGAGTGCAGGATGGCCGCCTTGAGGTGGAGGATGGCAGGGTCGTAGTGACCGTCGGTGAAGAGGTCGGGAGACTCGAGCGTCTGCCTGGGACGGTAGACGAGGTCCGAGGTGCTGTTGATGAAGTCGTCAAAGGCGCCGGGCAGCTCGGTCTTGATGTCGAGATCGTCGATGCTGTGCGCCCAGTGGGTGGAGGAGCAGGCGGCACGATCGCTGTAGAAGCAGTTCCAAAAGAGGCGAAGGCGCTCTTCGTGCTCAAGCGGCGTGGCGGCAGGCTGCTTGAGCACCGCACGGTAGACGGTGGGCTTGGGCTGCTTCCTGGCACCGGCGGGCTTGCGAACGTCGTGCGCCGAGGCAAAGGTTCGAATGGAAGGCAGACGGTTGAGCTCCATGCCCTTGAGCAGCGAGCCGGTATATCCCGACGCGAACCAAGCCTCGATGGAGCGATCGTGGATGTAGTAGTAGGCGCACAGCAGAGACTCGATCTGGACGGCCTCCTCGAAGCGTCCCTGCTGGCAAGCCTGTTCGCCGAGCGCCTTGGCCCTCTTGGCATGGAAGGCAGCAGCCGCCTTGAGGCTGGCGAGCTTGTCGCCCGTGGCAGCTCCGTGGAAGATGTTTTGACCCGCAGCGTCGGCTCGCGTGTCGGCGCTACGAAGGCGAGGATAGGCGAGAGCAAAGATACCGTGGAGCAGACCTTGGCTCGGGTAGCGAGGGTGTTGCGGACCGTGGGAGAGGTTCTCCATGAAGCGGGTGGGATGGAGGAAGAGCGACTGGGCGGTGGCCTTTTCAAAGTAGGTGGAGACGAGCTGGTTGACGAGGTCGGGGGGCGGGAAATCGGCAGGCCAGCTGGTGACCATGAGCTCAAAGAGAGGGTTGCCAAAGTCGTCGAGGTCCATCTCGTCCTGGACCGAGGTGATCTTGGCCTGTTTGTGACTGCGCGAGTCGGCAATTTGTGGCTGGGCATAAGCGGCGGCGCCGAGCGCTGGGTCGAGGACATCAAAGCTGGCGTTGTCGCCTGCAGCCAGGGCACCGTTGGCAGCGACGGCAGCGACAGCCTGTTGATAGTCAAACGAGGTAGAGAGGGGCAGAGCGGTGCCGTTGGAGGGGCCTTCGCCCGAGGGCATGCTTGTAGCGAGCATGTGAGCGATGGCAAGCTCGTCCTTGGACGGGTGACGGCCCGACGCATCGGTGCCCTGTTGTTGCTGCGCAGGGTCAAGCTGTTGATGTGTACCGTTGAAGACGCCAGTGACTTGGGCAAGACGCTGCTTGAGCTGCTGGATCTCTTGCTGCATCTGGAGGACGTGTTCGTCAGAGGTATCATCCGGTCGCTTGCGCTTCTTGGCTGAGGGTGTGGCGGCAGGCATAGGTGAGCCGTCCATCAGAGGAAGCGCCGAGGTGGAGGCGGAATCGTTGGCAAAGGAGCTGTCCGGATCCTGTCCGGATAGAGAGGCACGAGCCGAGCGGCTCGAGGTGCGCTGAGAGATGGGGAGGTAGACGCAAGCGGGCATGGACTCGGGCAGGCTCTCGAGCTCGGCACGCACGGCGGGATCCTGGGCCTTTTTCTTGTTCTTGGCCTTGTTCTGAGCCATGCGGAACTTGATCTGCCAGCCTTTGGCGCACTGGCCGCAGACGGGCTTCTGGCCATCGCACTTGAGCTTGCGAGCACGGCAGCTTTGACACGCCTTGTTCCTGCCGAGGTGCGTGCCAAAGGGAGAAGCGGACGCACCGGGAGAGGGGACATCGGATTCTGAGGCGACGGCGGAGGCGGCGGCGGCAGCAGCAGCAGCAGCAGCAGCAGCAGCAGCTGCAGCTGCAGCAGCGG
This sequence comes from Sporisorium reilianum f. sp. reilianum, assembly GCA_900162835.1. Taxonomy (NCBI): domain Eukaryota; kingdom Fungi; phylum Basidiomycota; class Ustilaginomycetes; order Ustilaginales; family Ustilaginaceae; genus Sporisorium; species Sporisorium reilianum. The sequence goes on along the minus strand of LT795054.1, from coordinate 835,559 downwards.
CGGCAGTGACGGGAGTGGACATGAAGCCGGCAGAGGAGGAAGAGGAGGAAGAGTGAGGCGGGGACATCTGGATCTTTCCTGCACTGGCAGCCGCAGCGACGGCTTCGAGCGCGGCTTGCGCCTCTGCGTGCGAGTTGCGGACGGGGGCGGTGAAGTTGTTGGAGGAGGAAGCATACGACGAGTGAGGCTGGTAGGCGACGCTGTGTTGCGAGTGGTCAAACTCGTCTCGGTCGTGCTTCAAAGGAGAGTTGGGCTGGTTGGATGCATCGTCGTATGCGGCTGGGGGAGCCTCATGGTGGTCGTGGCCGTGGTCCATGATGATGGTGATAGATACTGCTGCGCTCAGTGCCAAGCCAAGGAGACGCGTCTGCAGTGACGTGAGGCTGCGTATGCAAGCCAAGCAAAGAGATAGGCGCGTTTCAGCGTATTCCCGGTGTAAGGACCGATGTGGCTGCAGTGAGCGCGATAATGCGCAGATAGATACGCGAGAAGGAGTGTCAAGACAGGATGGGGATGGAGGAGGAAAGGAAGAAGAGAGGGAAGAAGAGAGGGAGAGAAAGCAGCTCCAGTTCGCAACACGGGAGTCGGCGTAACAAGCGCGCTTTTTGTAGGCACAGAGAGAGGCAGAATGCGGCCAACGTGCGCTCTGCGACGAGGCTCCGATTCCCACGATCCGAGGAGAAAGAGACGCTGAAAGGCAGAGAGAGAGAAAGTGCCGTTGGATGCATTTCATTCGAAAATTCCCAAGCCCCAAAACGAGCCTCGAACTGAGCCTTTTTTTGTGTTTTCAGCTCGAGCCGAGTGAGCTGATTTTTGGTAAAGATGTTAGAAGTCATGATGACACATTTTACTTCGGCTGCTGCGCTGGGCGGAGCAGGACGAGCCAAAAGAAGCAGGGTCTGCTTCCCACGGCACCAGAAAGGCAGAGAAAGAGGCTCCAGAACAGTGTGTCTGCTTGGTCTGCAATCGCGAATTGAGGATTTAGCTCACCTTGTCTCTCGCTCATCATCTCCATAGTCTTGGCAACCATTCTTGTCCCACTTTGCATCATCTCCTTATCATCGTTCCATCTACCGACTACACCCGCTAGCAGCGCCGCCTCGTCTTCTACCATGCCCGTCGACTCATCCTAATCCCCGACAAGTTGGTCATCTGCATCAATCGCATCAACCATGAAGCGCCTGCGCTTTGGCGCGGCCTACACGGCCCTGCTCATCAGCATCGCCGCTTGCTTGTTGCTCGTCCTAGGCACACTCGCTCATGACGGCGCATCTTCACCGCAGCAGCAGCAGCAGCAGCAGCAGCAGCGTCGTATGCCTCTTGCTCCTCGTGCCGCCCTCACACCCACTCCACGACCCTTCAAAGATGCGCCCCCGCCTCAGTACGACAGGCACTGGTACGCTCGTCAGGCTGCTTCCAACACATCCTCTTCAAACGCAACAGCAACCTTCTCGGAGCTCCCCACCGCCGCCATCACCATCGATGGTCAACCGCCGCCCACCACCTCGAGCGACCCCTTGCTCGCACTCATGCCCGACTTTGCCTTCAGCATGCCTGCACAGATCGTCGTCGACGGCATCAACCTTGCGCTCATCTCGGTGCTCCTCATCCATCTCCTCTTCACCGTCCAGTACCACTTTCCGCTCAGCCGAAAGAACTTTTACCTCCAGATCTCGAGTTCGCTCATGCTTCTCATCAGCTTGAGCGTCACCCTACACATCATCCTCAAACGACTCGAGGACGAGTCGCAGCGTTACCCTTTCATGTTCCCGTACATTGGCATCCAACTGCCACCAGGCGATGATTCGTGGACCAAACTGGAGGAGGTCTTCTTCCTCCTCATGCGCGCCATCACTACGGCGCTCATCCACATCACCCACATCCAGTTCCTCACGCTTCTCTTCCCCTCCGCCCTCGAGGCTCGTCTCATCCTCTGGATGCTCGGTCCGCTCGCCATCATCAATTCGGGCATGGAGTTCACCGGCCTCGCCGACGACAGCGACGCCAAAACAAACGATCTCGGCGACGCCATCCGCAACATCTGCAACAGTACCTTGACGCTTCTCTACACCACCGCCCTGCTCATCTGGGGTCTCCTCGTCAATCGTCGACGTGCCTGGCGTGCAGGTGGTGGCACAGCAGCCTTCGGTGGGGGCTCCGTGGGTCTCGCCCTCATCAACACCGCCATCAGCTTCACCGAGATCAAGTACGACCGCCTCTGGTGGCTCCCCAACGTCTGCTGGACGCTCACCATCTGGCAGAGCTGGCTTGGCTTCTGGTGGTGGGTCAGCAGTGGCATGGGCATCGGTGAAGTCGAGGATCGTCAGGAACGCCTCGAGCGCAAACGCAAACGCGAAGAGCGTAAGCGTCGCAAGCTCGAAAAGCAAAAGCAGAAGCTCGCCCTGCTCGAAGCCGCCGAAGTCAACAATGCCGAGGCGCACAGCTCACAACACGATTCCAGCTCCATTCCTGGCCTCAGCGGCTTCCGACGCATCAAGGATCGTCTTGTTGGCGAACCGCACGCGTCGAGCACGCTCACACGCCGTGTCCGTCGTCAGACGGCAGCCGGCAACGAGAGCGAAGGCATCGGTGCCCCTGCACGGACTGGCAGCGGCACAACCACCGACGACATTGAGCTCCACCACATCCGTGTCGCCGCGCACGACCAACACAGCGACGAGCAGCAGCGCGACGCCTCTCCACACGGCCCAGTTCTCACGGGCGTTGCCGTGCACAGAGCAGGTGAAGGCGGCGAGCACCACGCCGAGTTGGCCCCAGAGCACAGCGGTGCCGACGCCGAGGCCAACATCGACGATGGCAGGACCACTGCAGGAACCGGATCCGGCTCGAGCGACACGAACCCGACCGCTTCCTCTGCGCCTGGCTGGATGTCGACCGCTGCGCAACGCTTCATGGACCACCAGCCCAACTTTATCAAGGCGCGCTTCCGTCGACTGCGTCTGGCGCATATGGCGGCGGCTCGTCGTGCTGCACACCAGCAGTCTGCTCTACGAGAGCAAGTGCTCAACTCTTCGCGCGTCTCTGGTCCCGGTCTGCGTCACATGATGTTTGACCGACCGGACTCGATGCGAACCGGCATGGAGAGCACCACAGACATGAACGCCATGCCAGAGCTATCCTCGACGCTCGGCCGCTCGGCGTCGCTTGGCACCAAGCCCACGCAGGACACCAAGACCATCTCGACAGCATCCTCTCTGCGAGCTGCTCGCGAGGCCAGAAGCCAAAGCACAGACAGCGCCGAGTTGTCGCGGCAGCGCCCCGACTCTACCCATACGCAACACTCTACAACGCTGGCCTCGCGCCGCAACGAGCCGATCAACGAAGACGATGACGATGACGACCAGGACGACAACGACCCGGTCGCCCTGCCAGGCCCTTCTGTGCGACGCGACTTGCGTCGATCCGATCTCACGGCAGAATCTCCCGCCTCCGATCGTGTTGCTCCAACATCGACAGCAGCAGCGGCAGCCAATTCCAGCGACGTCGCCGCGCGCAGTAGTGGCCTGCGACCTCGCGGCAGCTCGTCTGGCCCTGCCGTCAGCACAAGAGAGGAAGACTGGCAAGACGTCGAGACGTCCACCCAAGCTGGGCCCGCTTCCGTTCAGGCACCTGGTCGTTCCACCTCGCGTACTAGGCGAAACGACGGCAGCGATGACGAAGATGCCGAAGATTCGAGCTGGTTCTGGCGCGGCGGTCTTCGCCAAATGCGTCTGCGCGACCGCACCACCTACGATTGAGTTTGCCAGATGTCCCACCCACGGCGCAGCTTTGCTTCATACCCCTGCGCGTCCGTCTGTTGCCCATCTTTTGTATTTTTAGACACGCTCCTCTTGACGCACTCAATCCCATTCTAGCTGCAGAGAAGTTCAGAATGCGAAAGGTCAACGATGAGCTAGTCATCGATGCAGTCTGATGGAAGTGAGAGTGCGCTACTTTTCGTAAAGTGATGTCGTGTGAGGCTCTGGATGAGTCTGCGCCAACTCTCTTGTCATGCGCTGCCTCCACTGCACGTTTTGGCGTGCACGGTGCAGCGCTGCGCAGTTGGATTTTTTTTTTTCCCCTCCAAAAGTGCGGCTCAGTTTCTTCTCAACTTGTTGCATTCCCACCATCACCTCCTCTTTCTCTTTCGATTGCCATCCAATCGCCTGCGGACAAGAGAGCAAGATCATCCAACAACCTCGCTACCAGCTACCAGCCAGCAGATGAAAAGGTCGCGGTCGCCCTCGACTTTGGAGCACGAATCAGTCTCTACCTCAAGACCAAAGGACGAGTCTCATCCCAAAATTCAATCCGACATGGCTTGCCCACACCTAAGCGCCGCATTCACCGCCCTCGCCCCACCTCGTCCTTCGCAGCACGTGCACAAGGAGGAGTGTACACTCTGCTTCGATGACCAGGATGGGCCCAACGGCATCGACGTCTGCCTGCTTTGCTTCAACGGCGCATGCACCGGCAATGGCGACCGAGAGCATTCACGTCTGCATTTCGAAAAGACGCAGCATGCCCTCGTCGTCAACATTCGTCGCACGCATCGTCCTGCTCCTCCAGTAGAGGAAAATGCAGCGCCCTCCGTGCCCAAGAAGCTCGCCATCGCTGCCGAGTCCGATGCCGACAAGTACGACTACTACACTGTCCCCAGATGCCTCGCTTGCGATCCAAGCGGCCCAGGAAAGGAACTGCCTCTCACCGACAAGCTGGACGAGGTGATCTGTGGCGTCATGACTGCCATGTCTTCGGCTCAACAGAGCGAGGTCAAGGCTTGGGAAGAGGAGATCGTCCCCTGTCAGCATACACGAGAGCTGGTGCAGCCCGGAGCGCCCATCAAGCTCGACCCCTCGGGTCTCGCCTCCTGTGGCAAGTGCGACCTCACCTCTAACCTCTGGCTCTGTCTCACCTGCGGTCACCTCGGCTGTGGCCGCGCTCAGTTTGGCGGCGTCGGCGGAAACAGTCACGGCTTGGCCCACTTTGAAGAGACCGGCCACCCTGTGTCGGTCAAGCAAGGCACCATCACGGCAGAGGGAAGTGCCGACGTCTACTGCTATGCATGCAACGACGCTCGCATCGATCCCAGCCTCGCCCAGCACCTCGCCCACTTTGGCATCAACGTCATGGATCTCTCCAAGACCGAAAAGAGCATGACCGAGCTCCAGATCGAGCAGAACCTCAAGTTTGACTTCAACATGACGGGCGAAGACGGCAAGACGCTCGAGCCTGTCTTTGGGCCCGCACTGACGGGCTTGCGCAACCTCGGCAACAGCTGCTACATGGCTTCGGTGCTGCAGAGTCTTTTCTCGTTGCCGGCTTTCCAGAAGAGGTATGGCGATGCCTACCGCCCACACACGCTCGCCTGTGCCAATCAGCCGGCGACGTGTTTTGAGTGTCAAATCACCAAGGTGGCCGATGGCCTTTTGTCTGGTCGCTACTCGCATCCGCGCGAGCCGCAAGTCGGAAACGATTCGGGCTGGACCCCGGCAGCTGGGAGCGAGGATGAGCAGCAGCAGCAGCAGCAGCCACTCTTCCAAAAGGGTGTTCGACCCAACATGTTCAAAGCTCTGGTCGGAAAGGGCCACGAAGAGTTCTCGACCATGCGACAGCAGGACGCCGACGAGTTTTTCAAGTATCTTGTCGGGATTGTGCAAAAGGAGAACCGCAAGGTGGCATCGTCCGACTCTACTTCGTCCCTCACCGAAGACCCGACCAACGTGTTTGGATTCGGACTGGAGCAGAGGCTCGAGTGCAACACGTGCCACAAGGTGCGCTACAGCGTCGAGCGCCAAGATGCGGGCCTCAGTCTGCCTGTACCTATCCGTCCGAAAGCTGCCACTAGCGACGCGGCCACGGGCAAGCAGCCGGCAGAGGGCGTACACGCCGCCGATTCCGCTTCCACCTCCTCGGCCGCTGCATCCGCGAGCACCAGCAACACAGCCGCAGACTACGAACCAGTGAGCCTGGTCGAGTGCCTCGACATCTTTACCGCCCCCGAGGAGCTCGAGTACAACTGTCCATCGTGTCGCGCCAAAGTGACCGCCACCAAACGCACGCTGTTCACCACGTTCCCGCAAGTGCTCGCGCTCCAGGTGCGACGCTTCCAGCTGCTCAACTGGGTGCCTCAGAAGGTGCCTGTCCCCATCGTCGTGCCTATCGACACGTCGCTTGATCTGGACCGCTACCTGGGCCGGGGCAAGCAGCCGCACGAGGAGGAGCTGCCCAAAGACGAAAGCGCACCCGCTGCTGGTGCTGGCGTAGGAGAGCCGGAGTGGGATGCAGGGGTCATGTCGCAGTTGACCAGCATGGGTTTCCCGGAGATCCGGTGCAAGAAGGCCGTGTTGGCTACGGGCATGGGGGATGCAGAGAGCGCGATGAACTGGTTGTTTGCGCACATGGAGGATGCGGATATCGATGATCCGATTGACTTTGCTGCCGCCGGTGGTGGTAGCGCTCCGTCCGCTGCCGCTGCAGGTGCGGGGCCAGACACGTCGATGCTCGAAGAAATGGGCTTCACCTCCGCCCAGGCGCGCAAAGCGCTGCGACTCAACTCGAACAACGCGGAGCTCGCCGTCGCGTGGCTCTTTGAGAACGCGGACGACGCCGGCGAGGACGCAGCGGAGACCGCGGCTGCCGAACCCTCCGGCAGCTCCAACGCGATTCCGGGCTCGAGCGACCTGCCGGCGCGGTACGCGGTCAAGAGCTTCATCAGCCACAAGGGCCCCAGCGTGCACAGCGGCCACTACGTCGCGCACGTCAGGCACGCCGACGGGTGGGTTTTCTTCAATGACGAGAAGGTCGTTCGCGCTCCGCTGACGTCGACGGCGAAGAATGGCGAGGATGCAGGCGTCAAGGGGCTGAGTGCGCAGGCGTACGTGTACTTTTTCGAGCGCGTGTGAGGGCGCAACGTTACGAGCCAGAGAGCTTCCATGCCAGTCGTCTTCCACTTGATCAATCACAATCACAATGCATCACACACCGCGACTGTCCGACACAGCCAAAAGCAATGCGTGTGCAAACTGAGATTCCGTGTCTCTACCCCAACACCTTGCGCAACGCATCCTTGCGCTCCGGCACATCGACCGACGTGACCGGACACCTGCCGTGTCTCTCAACAAACTCAAACGCGCAGGTGTAGCAAAAGACGTAGCCGCTCGGCAGCACGGCGGGGTTGTTGATGGGCAGAGCGCCGCAGAGCGGGCACGAGTTGTGGACCAGCTTGCGCTTTGTATCGACGAGGGTTGGTTTGGCGTGTGTGGTGTCGAGGAGGGAGGCGGAGAGGGCGAAGATGTGCGGGGGCGTGTAGGGCGGTGTGTCTGCGGGGGTGTTGGGGGCGAGGAGGCCGTTGGCGAGGTCTGGGAGGAGGGGGGCGGGTGGGTCGAGTGCGGCTGGGGGTTCATCGGAGGAGGAGGAGGGGTTGGGGCGGCGGCGACGCGGGTTGTCGGCGCCGTACCACCACTCGAGGAACTTGAAGAAGAAGATGCTTGCCGGTAGGCCGTACTTGAGCGCCTCGAACAGTGTGCCCGGTGCGAGGCGCAGCACGGTGGCGAAGAACTTGGCTGGTTGGCGGACGAGGCTGGGCATCTTGTGTGGGAGGAGCGGCTTGCGTGGGCCGTCGTTGGGGCCGACGCGGCGCACGTCGATGCGCATCGCGCCGAACCACGGCCGCCAGTACGGCGTCTTGTCGAACAGGTAGCGCACGTTGTACGTCAGCAGCCACAGCTGCCACACCGTCTTTGCGTACGGAAACGCGGTCTTGAACGCCTCCATTGCGCCCTTGCGCAGCTTTTCCCGCAGCGGCACCGCTGTATCGTTGAACCTCCCCGCCGCAGTGGAGGAGGGGTCGTCGTCAAACAGACCCACACTGTTGCTCAGCCCACCGCCATTACGCTCCCACACATCCTCGAGCTTCGCACCGACATACGGGAGCGCGACGAGGAACAGCAGGCTGAGCCGGATCTCGCGCTGCCCGAGCCGCTCGCTGCGCGCCATGCTCACAGACGTCGCGGCGCCCGCACTCCTGCTGAGCCCCGGCCGCTTGCGCCTCCGCAGCCCGTAGAAGTTCTCCGCAAACGAGCTCCCCCACACGCGCAGGTAGTGTGTCTCGATCCCCGCCATCACCAGCGCGTACACTTCGTCGAACGAGTTGACCACGCGCAGCAGATAGCGCGGATTGCGCTGCGCCAGCACCGCAAGCACATAGCGCACCGCGGGCTTGATGAGCTCCTGCAGCTGCGACTGCGCTGCCAGCTCGAAGAACGACGGATGGAATGGGTCCGCCGAGGACGGCTGCGAGGACGTCGGGTCGACCGAGGTGAGCACGTCCATTTTGGTGAGGTGCTGAGGACGTGGATGTGGTGGATGGGGTTTAGGACGAGCTGCTCGCAAGGAGATCTAGATTCGACCGTGGTGCCGCTCCTGGGATGGCTGCGCTCGAAGGCGAAGTGTGTGTTTTGTAGGATGCAGGATTTGATGCAGCGCAGTCGAATCGCAGAAGGTGTGGATGAGGAGCAAGAAGCAAGAAGCGCATCGACGTGAAAGAGCGCTCTCTCTCCACACACAAAAAACCCGGATGTCGCGCTTCGCTTCATTGCCGGCCACCAACCCCGCCTTTTCGCAGATCAATCTAACAAACTCCCATCGGCGGCGCATCTTCCACTCACCTCTCTCACACCAACACAATCCAACGCGAGCCAGAATCGAGCAAACAGCGATAGAATTCAACAGTGACGGTGACAAGAGAGAGACGATACTGCAGGGAAAACATTTTGTGATCGACAAGTGAGCCCAGGATCAGACACGAGATGGATTGAAGCGGACGATACCATGCGGAAAGAGATGCAAGTCAAAAACGGAATGCCCGGAAAACAGCGAGCCGCTCAGTGGTGCGGTTCACCCATGCTGCGACGGAACGGATTGTTGGGGTTGACGATGCGACTCCTCGGTACAGCCGCTGCTGCTGCTGCAAACCCAGACGAGCCCGGGCTAGCTGGTGCGCTGGCGTTGGCGTCAAAGTGAGCCGTGGTGGTCGAGTACGTGGTGGCATGCTTGGCCGTGGCGGATCCCGTCTCGGGCGGAGGCGAAGGATAGCCGTGCTGCGTGCTGATGCTCGGGTCGTGCTGCTGTGTAAGGACCGAGCCCAGCCCTGCCACCGGTTGCGGAACAGGCACAGGCTCGGGTGCTGGCACGGAGCGCGCTGAGCGTGTTGCCGATCCGCTGGATTCGACGGGCGTGGACGATGAGACCCCGTTGGGCGACGAAGCAGACGCGGACGAGGCTGGCGGCGAGGGACCACCGTCGATCAGTTCACGCAGCTCGTCCATGGTCTTTTGAGACAATCCGAGCGAAGCAGGGTCGACCAGGCTGGCAGGCAGTCGCGGCGTCGGCGATCCAGGTGCAGCACGCGGAGCTTCGCTGTTGCTCGATGCTTCTGCCTCCTCCAAAACCGACTGTGCAATTCCATTCGCCGGCCTACTCGATGCGCTGCTCCCCGTCGACGGCTCGTTCGAATGCGAAAGTCGCGATGAGCTTGCTGCTGCTGCTGCTGCTGCTGCTGTTGCTCCCGTCGACGTGCTTGACGACCCTTGTGCCGAAGCCCCCGCCGCAGCGGCCGCCTTTTTCTTCTTTTCTTCCTCGGCCTGCTTGCGCTGCTGCTCTTCGTGCTCGAGCAGGCTCAGACGCATCGCCTCCATCACCATGGCCTCCTCCATGTCTTCGCCCGCGCCCATTCGCATGAGACGCGCCAGCTCGGGCACGCCGTCGTTGGCGCCACGGCTCGGGCGGCTGCTGCGCCTTCGCGAGGTGGTCACCGAGCCGGCGCCCGGCCAGTTCTGGCCGTCGTTGAGAATGATGCTACCGCCGGGTCCGTTGAGGTTGATTCTGCCGCTCTCGGCAGCTGCGGCCAGATCGGCGCCCATGCGGGAAGAAGAGATGCCGATCGGGATGAGCCGGTCGCCCACTTGACGCATGATGACACGTCGATTCGCCCTGCGAGCCACAGCAGCTTCGGCTTGGGCAAGCTTCAAGTGCCAATCCGGTCGCACCTGGTCCACGGTGATGACGCTCGGGTCGTCGGCAGCAAGAATCTTTTTCTTGCCAGCCCCCGTTACACCTGCGCCGCCGGTTCCGATGGCCATCTCGGCAAAGTTGGCGGCGTCCGTGGCATCGTTGGGACTGTTGCTTCCGCTGCCGCTCGAGCGTCGACCGTGCTCCAGCGCCTCGGGAGGCAGGTAGGTGACACCGAACTCGGGCTCGACGCAAAAGGGACAGGCCCGTGGCTCGGAGGAAGGTGGATTGTGCGAGTTGGGGTCGGCACGCTTCATCTGAACAAAGCATTCGGTGCAGATGGGTTGGCGGCAGCAGCGTGAAAAGTTGAGAGGTGTGGGATAGTTGAGGAAGCAGATGGGGCATTCGCTGTTGAATCTGCTATCGGCGAGCTCCTCTTCGTCGTCGGTGCCCTTGCAGAGGGGAGCGAGTCGACGGTCGACGATGCTTTGGCGGACAAAGTGCTGGTCGTAGTCCTGTGGACCTGTGTACACGCCGTGAGGGATGAGTCCTCCCTCATCGACTTTGACCGAGTCGGCGAGATGAGCTGGCAGAGGCGGCGGGGATGGAGGGCGAAGGCTGGACGACAACAGGGAGGCGACCAGGTTTGCGGATGCAGAGGGCGTCATGCCGCGCGACGACGAGCGTGTATGGCTGGAATGCTGGCCCGACGAACCGGCGGCGCCAGCCTCTTTGGTCTGTTGTTGGCCCATGATGGCACACGAGCGCTACACTGGCGTGCAGACGACGGAAACGAGCTGTTCTTGCCGTGTGGGTCGCGCGACGCCTAATTTGCTCTACGTCGTCGGAGGAAAGCTGGTGGGACCATCCGATTCGCTGAGGGGGGAAGCAGATGGTTGAGCGCTTTCCGATACGCAGCACGAAGGACGCTGGAAGAGAAAGTCGATATCCAGTCTTGTATGTAGGCTGGGCCGGTGATCGACCGTACGCGAGTTTGAGGGATAGAGACGATACGTTGTGACCCTGCTTGAAGCTGATTGCGAGGTTTGGCTCCGAAACGTTGGTGGAAGAAGTGAAGAGACAATCGACAGTGTGTTGCTGAGGGGAAAATGCAGTTGCGATTCGAGAAGCGACAAACGACTTTGCGTCGTTACGATGATGGGGTGGTGGACGTGATGGTGATCAGCGTATGCCAATGTTATCGAGGAGATGAAAGAAAGGGACGAGAGTGGGAAGGGTGACAAGGAGGAATGGTGAGATTGGATCGGAGAAGCAAATGTGGAAAAGGAGTCGCGAGGGAGAGAGAGAGAGGCGCAGTCAGACAGTCAAGAGTGAAATTCAAGTGGAGAGTGTGTCAAAGCGTGTGAGGCTCAGCAGCGCCAAAGGAGACCGAAATAGCTGAAAGCAGTGTCGCCGGCGCAGGCGCGACCGCAGAAGAAAAACAATGGAGCCGCCCAAAAATCATCCGAAAGTGACTCTTTCCTCCTTTTTTTGCGACTGAGGTGCAGCAGCCGCATCAGCAGAAGCAGCAGAAGCAGTAAGCTTCGCATTTCGATTGTGCGTCGATTTTCGTGAATTTTTTGGACCCACCATCGGCATTCAAGAGGGTATGATGCGCCTAAGTTCCGGTACACTGAGATTCAGCGCGGCCCGCTCTTTCCACCCGAACAAAGCCAGCCAGCCAGCCAGTCGGCCAGCCTTGACAGCCGCGGCCGGCCAAGGACAGCCAAGGAACGATTTTAGCACGAAAAAAAGCGTCTTGAAGCGAACACTCGGTCAGTCAGCGCAGCGCTCATGCACACACTCTCTCTGACAACGTAACACACACACACGCGCGCATGTCGGGTCTCATTAGCCCCGCGCTTCGCTGCTGCCGATGCGGGCGGTCTTGCCAACGTTGGCCCGCTGTCAACTTGGCATCATTCGCAAAGTGGGAGAGTGTGAAAGAGGCCAACCGACGAGACGAAGAGCGAGACCTTGATCACACGACATTCTTCGAGTTCATCCGACACATTCCCAACCCTGTGCTCTGAGACGGCGGTTGATGCTTGTGTGTGCATCGCATCATTCGTTTGGAAAATTGACCGGTCGTCGTCGGCAAGTCGATGCGATGCCTTGTTTGATCGCTCGATGATGGCTGCCGTTGTTTGGTAATGCTGCGCTGTTGCTCTTGATCTTCGTAAATTTGACGTGCCGATCGATACTGCCATATTTTTTTTTACTGCAAGAAGGGGCCCTTTGTTGCGTCGGAGCACGCGATGCGCGCGGTTGCACTGGTTCAGGGTCTCGGCGGCATGTTGGCTGGCATCATCACGAAACTCTTGTCCAGAGTTGCCCAAGTTTGGCTCTCCGAACGTCGAATCCGAAGCAAAAGAGGGGACGCTCAGCACCTTGTTCGGCCGCATGCTGCCGTTGCCAGCCAATCGGCTCACCGGTTTTGCGTCGCCACCGTTCGGACGGACGGGCAGAGAAGGGCGAGTGTCAAGCGGACTGAGTCAGGACTGAGTCGGCCTGCGTTCCGAACACCGGAGGCGGAGTGTCGCGCTTACGCACGCAGCCGCAGCCGGCTCTGCCGTTCCGTTTGCCTTTCATCGAGGGACCCTGGAACGGCACGCTAGCCGATGCTTCCAGCCGCGGCATTCAACCTCGGCCATCTGATCACCGTCGTCGCCCGATACAGCGGACAGCTTCGGTGGTGTTCGTAGACGACAAAAGCTGCTCTCCCGTTCTCTCTGCTGCATAGCCGAGACGTGTTTGGGATGTGATTTCGTCAAGTTACAGCTCCATGCAGGAGCATGTGGGATGGACCTGCTCCTCGCGACCGTCTCGCCCACCGCTTCAGGAGCGCCGTGTGGGTCCTGGACCAGACGTCAGGTACAGTAATTTACAGCTCTGCATTGTCTTTCTTGGCGTGAGTCCAGAGCTGCTACCTTACAGCAGGGTCTCGGAGAGAAGAGAGGCGCAACAGATACATTTTGAACCCCTGCTGCTGGGGCGCAATGCCACAGCCACATGGCGTCGAAGCCCGTCTCGCCGTTTGCGCTTCGAATCAAGCACGCGGGAGACATCGCATGGCAGCTTGCAGGACAGCTGCTGCTGCTGCTGCTTCTTCTTCTTCTTCGGGCCATTAGATGCCCGACGTCGTTGCAGATGCAATCCAGCTTTGGTCCCGGCGTCCTGGAGCTCTCCATCATGCCGACCAGCCGTTGCTGCCAGCTTGGAGTCGAGACGTAAACTCGCAAAGAGCGAGCCTCGAGCGAGATTCGACAAGACCCTCTTTTTTGCAGCTCAACAGCTGCGAAGACCCTTATCTCGTCGAGTCCACGGAGCGAAAGTCAGTGAGGGATGGGTGGCCTTTGAAATTCAGAGCAATTCAACCGTTTCTACTGTATTCGACTCTACAAGGCCAAGCCTGAAATTTCAAGTCCAGAATACGAAAGAGCTGGAAGGTGGTTTGTAGTCGAGCTTAGATTTTGTAGCGTCGAGAAGTTGCACCTCGAAAGTCCACGCAGATTTGACATTTCAAGATTTTGTAATGGCTCCGAGCTTGTCAAGATGAACTTGCTGCATGGTTAAGGGGTCGAGTGTTGAGGCAAAAGGGCGCGGGGGGTTCGAGAGGTTAAGATTGAATTTCTCAAGTCGCCTCTGCCTGGCCGCTTTGCTTTGCTCTGCTTTCGAAAAAAAAAAAGGCGCGAATTCAAAAGTCGTGCTGCGTGGGTGTGTGTCTGGCAGAGCGCGCGCGCTGCTCGTCTGCTCGTCTGCTCGTCTGCGGCTCGCGCTGGCTGCTTCTCTGTGCATTCAGTGGCTGCTGCTCTGTTTGGGGGCCAAAGGCGGCCAAGGGCGATACTGACAGCGCCTCCATCTCGACTCGATCCAACTCGGCCTCAACTCGACACCGGCTTCTCCACTGCCCGTCCTTCTTCCACCACGACCCGCTTGCATCGACCTCCTTGCTTCTTCGTCCAGTCCACTCCACTCGGGCTCTTTCATCGTCTCGATCATCTATCGCGGCTCTCGCAGCTTTCCCTCGCAAGCATCTACGGCTCTCTCTCTCTCTTCGATTCGGCACCAGCGCATCAGATCCGGGGCATTCCTGCGTTCCTAAGCACGAAACCATCCATCATCCCACCTGTTGGCACCATTGCTGCGCTCACACTTGGCTACAAGACAGCACCATTGTCGACGAGATTGGACCTTCGAGACTGTCGCAACCCTTTTCCATCGGTGCCATCTCACTAGCGCTTTGACAGTTGCTATCTGCTTCGCTTTACCATCAAAACATCCTCCCTGCTCTAGCTTCAGAACGTAAGTGTCTGCGATACCGACTGAGCACCTCTTGGCGACCATTTCAGCATCATGCAGTCAAGTCACTTCATCCGGCGCAAATCTTGACAAGATAAGAGTAGCAGTTGGCGCGACTGCAAACGATGGCGGCATGGTGGTCTCAGCGACGGCGAGGACTAGCTGTTGTTCTTGCGTCTTCTCGCGGCAGCATCTTTGTCGATGCAAGCTGCAGGGCCCAGGTGGCCAATGGAACAGGGAGCATGCAATGTTCTGACCTCGTTTTCTGTCTTCCTTCTCATTTTCGACCACACTCCGCGCTACCAACGCACACCGCTTCCACCGCTTCCTACCACCGCCAACCCAACAGAACACCGACATGCAGACCATCAAGTGCGTCGTTGTCGGAGACGGTGCGGTCGGTAAGACCTGCCTGCTGATCTCGTACACCACCAACAAGTTCCCATCCGAGTACGTCCCCACCGTATTCGACAACTACGCCGTCACCGTCATGATCGGCGAGGACCCATACACGCTCGGACTGTTCGACACTGCGGGTCAGGAGGACTACGACCGTCTGCGACCGCTCTCATACCCACAGACCGACGTCTTCCTCGTGTGTTTCTCGGTCACCTCGCCAGCCTCGTTCGAGAACGTCAAGGAAAAGTGGTTCCCCGAGGTGCACCACCACTGCCCCGGTGTGCCTTGCCTCATCGTGGGAACACAGGTGGATCTGCGCGACGACCAAGCCGTGATCGAGAAGCTGGCGCGTTCGAAGCAGCGTCCCGTGCCGTTCGAGGGCGGCGAGCGATTGGCAAGAGAGCTGGGGGCGGTCAAGTACGTCGAATGCTCGGCGCTCACGCAGAAGGGATTGAAAAACGTGTTTGACGAGGCCATCGTGGCCGCATTGGAACCACCTGTGATCCGCAAGAAGTCCAAGTGCGCCATCCTCTAAAAACAAATACCCGCATCGCGTCCGTACCGGAGTCGTTTTCCGCCCCTCGTCATGCTCCTCCTCACAACGGCATCCATGTCGCGCTCATGCTTGGATGCCACAGCCGCAGTCAATGGCTGTCAAGCTCGGATGGCGGCATGACATTGATCTTGCAAGCATTCCTCCAGCAAGTCGAGGCTTTGTGCCGCCCCTTCGCCTTCCAGCATATCTCACACTGGTGGTCGACCGTCTATGCATTCCCTGCGCTCTGCATCGGGCGGACCTTGTGCTAGGGTCGCTGTTTGATGGCTTGCTGCCAAACTCTCCTGCCTTGGGTTCGGTCATGTTTTGCGTCTCTGTGTGGCCTCCTCCTTCTCTCGTCCCTTTCCGGCTTTTGTGTCTGCGCTTTACGATGTACGAACTCTCATGCAATCCGCCACAATGCTTTCTACACGACGATGCTGATCGATGCCGGTCGGATGGACTCGAGGTCGCCTTGTGGATCAACAGTGCTGATCCATGCTGCAAATTTGGGGTAAGCGATCACGCTTGAGCTTGGATCATGGTGAGTGAGAGGGCGACGATCGAATAGCTTGTTAACGAAGCAACTCAGCGTCTATCTCAGACGATGCTTGTCAAGGTGCAGTGTCAAGACAGACACGCGCTCACTATCCAGTTACGCCATGAGAGGAGCATCTTGCGAAGGATGGCCTCTTCTCTTGGCTTTGACTTGAAGAAGAGAGAGGTGTTTTGACTGGCGAATTTCGTGTCGACTATTCCCGCTCTCTCTCAAGCATGGCCGCGGCGAGGACGATCCAATGGGGGGGGGGGGGGGAGATCGTCGATAAACAGCGCTCTGAAGGCCCCTTTTCTGCCTTTAGCAAAGCGTCACTCAGCTTCAGCGTGTGTGTGTCTGCAGGGTGCAAAGCAGGCGCACGTCCCTCGCAGACGCTAAACAGCGGCTCGGTGACATCCGACGCTTCTCACCTTCTCTTTCTGTAATCACCAACACGAACCAAGTAAGCACGTCGGCACTCCCGTCGGATTGACTCAGCTGACAGGGCAGTGATCGGACTGGTAAGAGCTCACACCACCACCACCGCCTCGCTGCACGCACTTGACGCTGTTTTCGCCGCGATGAAGGTCGCTTCTTCTCTCACGCCATGGCTGGCACTTGCGCTGAGCTTGGCCGCTCTCAGCTCTGGATCGGATGCCGTGCCGACGAACAATCCCGTCGAATCATCAGCTGATGTCGGCCTGCATCACATCAGCGCAGAGCGTCTGACGCACTCGACTCCTCGACGCATGGATGGATTCCAGCGCATGCTCGAGCGCAGGTTCAACAAGCAGCAACACAGAGCTGCAGCGCTCTACGCACAGCAGACTCCAGAGAGCGATGGCAGTGCCTTGCTGGGCCAAGCCTGGTCTGCCCTTCGAACCGGTCTCTCTTCGCAGCAGGGCATCGGCTCGACGCTGGCGCAGTACGTCGAGTATATCGCTGCCGACGCCATCCCTGCACTCAAGAGCAGCGGCCACAACATCACCGAGCCCGCATACTACAGACAGCCTCTAGACCATTTCGAAAACACCACGCAGGCTCAATTCGATCAGCGCTTCTTCTACTCGACCCGCCATTACAAGCCTGCCTCGGCTCGAAAGCATGGCGAGGCCGTGCCCATCTACATCCTCGACAGTGGTGAGGCCGACGCCACGGCTCGCATCCCTTTCCTCGATACGGGCATCCTAGACATTCTCTCGGAAGCCACAGGCGGTATCGGCATCGTGCTCGAGCACCGCTACTATGGAACGTCGCTGCCCAACCGCACTGACCTCGGTCCAGGCGATGCTTGGGGCGTCGACCAGCTCCGATGGCTGACCAACAAGCAGGCGCTCGAAGACTCGGCAGACTTTATTCGACACCTCAACATTCCTGGTACGGACAACACCGAGAAACGCAAGGTGATCTACTACGGCGGTAGCTACCCTGGCGCACGTTCCGCGCATATGCGATTGCTGTATCCAGACCTTGTTCACGGTGCCATCGTTTCCAGTGCCGTCGTGGCTGCGGTCGACGAGTTCCCCGAGTACTTTTACCCCGTCGCCCGTGGTGCTCCGACCAACTGCAGCCAAGCCATCCAGGCCGCCATCGCTGGCATCGACAAGATTGTGGCGCCCAACCCGTTGACAGGCGGCCATCAGCCGACTCGAGACGCCAACCAAACGAAACAGCTGCTGGAGCTCTTTGGTCTCGAGGGTCTCACCAACCTCGGCGACCTGGCCAATCTCAACACGTATCCCCTCGGATCGTTCCAGAGCCTCAACTGGGATCCCGCCGTCACCTCGACCGAGTTTGGCGAGTTCTGCGATGTTTTGACGACCTACGGTGCCGACGGCAAGTACGAGCAGGGCTCGGTCAGTGCGCGTCTCGAGTCGCAAGGTTTGCACGTGTCCCGAGAGGTGCACGCCTATGCCCAGTACATGCGAACCAACTACGTGCAGCCGTGCACTCAGGGCGAGGACGGCGAGGCGGGCGCCAGTACCGACGAATGCTTCGGCACCGACTTTGACGCATTTGCCTCCGAGACCGAGCTCAGCGCCGGACGAGCCTGGACGTTCCAGTACTGCTCGACGTGGGGCTACATCATGACCGCGCCGCCCGTGCCTCAGTACCTGTCGACACCCGACGGCAAGAGCAAGTACTTTGTCTCGTCTGGTCCCAAGCTTGTGTCTACGCTGCTCGACTATGCGTATGCCCACGAGATCTGCGAGAAGGGCTTCCCCAAGGGAGAGCACTACACCATGCCCGACCGCCCGGACATTGACGAGGTCAACAAGCTGGGCAACTTCCACCTCTCGGTCGACCGGCTCGCTTTCATCGACGGGCAGTACGACCCGTGGCGACCGGCCACGGTGCACAGCGAAGAGTTCGCCTACGGCGACGACAGGGCCGACACAGTGCAGAGGCCGTTCAAGCTGATTCTGGACTGTTGGCACCATTGCGACGAGAATGGGATCAAGGACGAAAGCAAGACGCCGGAGCGGGTGCGGTTGATCCACGAGCAGCAGGTCGAGTTTGTCAAGGCCTGGTTGACACAGGATTGATGGACGGTAGAAGCAAGGAAGAATAGGAATTGGATGTTGATTTGTTCTCAATGGAATTTCTGAATGCAGACGACGGAGACAGGCAAGCACTCGAGGAAATGTGCGAATGGGAAGACAGCATGAATGAGAAAAGTGCACGGAGAGATGAGCGAGAAACAGAGTCGACCGGAGAGATGCATTCAGAGCAGCCGTTTAGGGCCTTCTCCTCTTGGAAGGGGCCTCGTCCTCCTCCTCCTCCTCGTCCTCATCATCCTCGTTGCTGTACATGGTCATATCATCCATCTCCAGCTCCTCGTCCTCCTCGTCACCCGAGACCCCCTCGCCATCCTCGTCCTCATCACTCCCCGTCGGATCCAAATGCTTCTTCAGCCCCTTCATCTTCCTCGTCTGCAAGCCACCCAGGTCCTGCTTGCCCACATGGATCCTGCCGACCGTGTCGCCCATATCGTCGGTCTCAACATTCTTCTTGGCGCCCTCCTTGCCCTGTCTGTTCTTCTCGGCGTGCGTCTTGGGTCTGCGCAGTGCCTGGTTGAGCATGTCGATGCTGGCCGGGCGGCGTCTGCGCAGCTGGAAGTCGAATGCGGGTCCGCACTCGTGCAGCTCGACGCGCGGGGTTTTGGAGCCGCTGGCGAGCAGCTGGACGGTGTAGACGCGGAAGTGGACGAGGGTGCCGGGGGGCGATGTGACGGTGGGCGACGAGGACGGCGTGACGACGGTGCCGTTGGGCGCGAGGCCCGCGGCCTTGTACAGGTCGGCGAGTGTGTCGCCCTGTGCTCCGGCTGCGTGGCCGTTTGGCTGGGATTGCTCGGCGACGGGGGCGGCGGTGACGCTGATCACGTGCTGCAGGCCCGAGAGCGCAATCTGGTTCGTCTGCAGCTCCTCTCCCCTGTAAAAGTCGAGCAGCATGCTCTTGAACTGCTGGTACGCACCCGTAGGGTCGTGCTCCGTCCCCTCGGCGCCAGCGACCATGCTCGTCGTCGCATCCACCGGCGTCGTAAACTGCGGCCCACTAAAATGGAACAGCGGCCGCATGCCCACCCCCGGCCGAGCCACGCCCTTGAACTCGCTCATACCCCTCGCCCCCACCACGCCCATCTCGACCATGTCGAGCACCTGGCCGTCAAACATGCGGATCCACGTCAGGTTGTCCGGCCGCTTCTTCTGCGAGTTGCCAAACACGAACAGCGACGCGTCATTCTTGCCGCTCCAGAACTCGAATGAGGAGGTGTCCTCGAACGGCAGCGCCTCGTTCTTCTTGTTGAACGAGATGCTGTCCGGCTTCTTGAGCAGGTTGAGCTCGGTGAGCGCGATGTTGAGCCGTGCCGACGAGTGCGGGCCTTTGACAAAGATGGCGGTCTTGGCCGCTTCGTACTCGCGCGCCTGTCGCTTTTCGAGCGCTCGCTTGGAGCGCGCGTTCTTGGGTTTGGCCACCCTGATCATTGTTGTGTGTGCGCTGGGTATGCGCTGAGTATTGCGACCGTATTGAAGCTGGTTTGAGTGGTGGTGAGGAAAGTGGTGGTTGAAGCTCGTTTCAGGAGGAAGAGGAGGCAAAGAGTGGAGAAATCTGGAAGAAAAAACGACACTTTTTCCAAATTTTGATGGAAAAAAAGCTTGCTTATGTAAGCCAAATTTGGCTCCGGAAACCCTGAATTTTGGCCACTTTTTTTTTGCTCCACTCTCGGCTCTTCTCAAAAATTCTTCCAAAGCAGCTTGCTCGTGCCACCTTCCTCATCATCTCCTCACGACGATCAACTTCCACTCTAGCTTCGCCCACGATGATCAGCGCTCTACAGTGGATCGCACGCGGCAAGAGCCTTGCGCATCCCAAAAAGTACGTGCTCGACGATGACGAGATGGAGCGCGTCTCCAAGATGGCCAATGTGCAGTTCGAGGATGCCAAGGCGCAGCTCGAGCGTGCGCAGCGCGACATCGCACGCGGCAAGGACCCTTTCGCTCCCAACACCGGTGCTGGTGATGACGAGGACTGGCAGGACGACGACGAGGATGACGACGAGATGAAGGAGGATCAGGACGGCGATGCTGCCATGGCGGACGACAAGAAGCAGGACAAGGAGGACCCGGACGATCTGTCGCGTTACAACCTCGACGAGTACGATGATGACGACGAGCCGCAGGCACAGGCGACCGCTGGCGCATTCAGCAACATCCGCGGGCTGGCGGTGTACCAGAGCAACGAGGACGACCCGTACGTCACGGTGCAGGACGATGCGGAGAAGGACGACGAGGAGGAACGCGAGGAGCTCGAGGTGTACCCGACGGACAACTTTATCATCACCGCCAAGACCGAGGACGACGTCTCGCAGCTCGAGGCGCACATCTACGCCGCGCAGGACGCCAACCTGTACGTGCACCACGATCTCATGCTCCCCTCGTTCCCGCTGTGCCTCGAATGGCTCGACTACACGCCTGCGCGCAACTCTTCGGGCGACCAGAACACCTCCAACCCCCCTGGCGCCGTGGGCAACTACATCGCCGTGGGCACCATGGACCCGGAGATCGAGATCTGGAGCATGGACGTGGTCGACGGCATGTACCCGGACGCCATCCTGGGGCGCAAGGGCGAGACGGACCAGCTCAACGCGCCGCTGGGCACGGGCAAGAAGAAGCGCAAGCAGTCCAAAGCGCGCGTGGCCAACGAGGCGTACCATGTCGATGCGGTGCTGTCGCTCTCGTGGAACCCGGTGGCGCGCAACCTGCTCGCGTCGGCGTCGGCGGACTGCACGGTCAAGCTGTGGGACCTCTCGCGCCCGCACAGCAGCGAGGCGTCGACGGCGTTCCGCTCGTTCGGCGCGCACACGGACAAGGTGCAGTCGGTGGCGTGGCAGTGCAAGGCGGTGGGCGGCGACGCGGGCGCCGCGGCGGGCGCGAACCCAGCAGTGCTGCTCACCGGGTCGTACGACAAGACGGTGCGCATCTTCGACACGCGCACGCCGGACACGGCGGCGGTAGTCCGCATCGGCAGCGACGTCGAGAGCGTCGTGTGGAACGGCTGGTCGCCCGCGTGCTCGTCGTTCCTGTGCTCGCTCGAGTCCGGCATCGTCCAGTCGTTCGACCTCCGCTCCCCCACCTCCGCACAGTGGACCCTCCAAGCGCACGACGCGGCCGCCACCGCCGTCGACATCTCCCCGCACATCCCCGGCGCCATCCTCACCGCCTCCTCCGACCGCTCCGTCAAACTCTGGTCCCTCTCCCACTCCCCCGAAAGCGCCGCACCGGGCGCAATCAACCTCGTCCTCACCCGCGATCTCGGCTTGGGCAAGATCTTCACCGCCAAATTCAGCCCCGACGACCCACTCACGCTCGCGGCGGCCGGCAGCGCAGGCCAGGTGCACGTGTTCAACGCGCTCAGCAACCCCGCGGTGCGCAAGACGTTCGGCGATCGGCTGCGGGCGCTCAAGGGCGATGCAAGGGTCGTGCTCGACGGGACCGAGCCGAGTCGCGGCGATGGCATCGTTCGGATCCAGGACGATGACGAGGATGAGGATGATGATGATGAGGATGAGGATGGCGACGATATGCGCGACTAGGTTCGCTTGCAATTTAGGTCATATGCTGCGTGCCGTTCGATAAGGATGTGTGCTGTGTGTGTGTGTGTGTGATTGCGAAAAGACCAGCGAAACTCTACCTCGCTCGTGAAACGCATGTCTAACAGTGACCCGCCTCGACATTACCTCTCCTGCAAAAACGTCCGGAACTTCCACGGCGGCAGTTTCTTGGTGTTGGTATGCTTCTTGCCGCCGCCCGCTCCTGCCGCCGCCGCCGCCACCGCCGCACCGCCAGCGTCATCATACACTCCGCCCGCGCCGGCCCCAACCAGCCCAAACACGGGATGTCCCAACGGCACCTGCACCTCGTCGGCCAGCAAATGGTTCCACAGCAGCGTCGTCTGTCGCACGGCCACCTCGATGAGCGGCTGGCTCGGCTTGCCACTCCTAAACAGAATCGCCGAATTCACCTGTTCGGCCAACGCCACCTTGCGCGAGCGGTGCAAGAAGCGACGCACGGGCGAATGCTCCACATCGGTGTACGCCAGAAGCGCGGTGACCTGCTCGAGCTCCTTGAGGTACATGGCGCGCCAGAAGCTGGGCAGTTTCTGCGCCGAGGCGTAGAGCCCCTGCGCATAGGCGAGCGCCGAGTGGAGGGCCGGGTTGAGCGCGGCGTTGGCTCCGGTGGCCGAGGTGGCCGAGGTGGCCGAGCCGTTGGAGGAGGATGTGGAGGGTGCGGGGGATGCGGCGCGAGAGATGGCCAAGGCGGCGATGCCCGGTGTGGTGGACGCGAGCAGAGGCAGCCCCCCGCCGTTCGAGGCGGCGGCGAGCTGCGATGCTGTAGAAGAAGGAGGAGCGAGCTGCGCAGAGGAAGCAGAGCGGATGACTTCGATGAACACTTGGATCTGGAGGTTGAGCAGCAAGTGGTCGGGCTCCATCGAGGTGGGGTTGGCAGGAAGCACCTTGTCGCTGGCAGTGGAGGCACTGGAGCTGCTACTGCCGTTGCCGTTTTTGACGCGTGTTGATCTCGCAGCAGTGGTGTTGGAGCTGCTACCGCTGGTTGCTGCTGTTGCTGCGGCGCTGCTGTTGAGCACGGTGGGGAAATGGTGGTTGATCATGTCCATGGCTTGGCGGATGTGGCCCGAGATGATGTGGTCCTTGATCTGCTTGCGTGCACGTACGCCTCGGAGGTCTTGGGCGGTGAGATCGGGGCTGATGTCGACGTCGACGTCCTCGTGTGCGTCTTCGAGGTCAGAAGTGGGTTGCTCTGCATCGTCGAGCTGTTCGTCATCGTCGTCGCAGGGGCGTTCGTGATGGCCCGCTCGACTGCTTGACCGAAGAGTGCGACCATTGGAATGACTAGAAGCGCCATTCGAGACTCCGTTGCTGTGCTCGCGAGGATGATGAGAGGATGCTGAGGCGGATGCGTGCTCGGAAGAGGTGGGGAGCAGATTCTCCACCTCGATCTCCATGCTCGAGTCGTCGCGGGAGAGTGGGGGTGCCGAGAGAGGATGTGCTTGGCGTCCGCTTGTGGTGGTGGTGGATGTGCCAGACGCTCGAAGCGGAGAGTCGGTAGCGGTGCGGTTTGAGCTAGAAGAGGCAGTAGCCGAGGTGGTGGCTGCACGTGCAGCGCCGGCTGAGTTGCGGCCAGCGGAAGCTGTGGAAGAGAGTGGCAAGGTGGATGATTCGGCACCGTAGAGATCGCCGATGATGCCGTCCTTGGCAAAGGCGGTGGCGGTGTCGGTGTAGCAATGGTGCAAGAGGTAGTTGAGCACGAGCTTGCGCAGGTTGGCTGGCGAGGTGAGGTCTGCATCGTCGGACGAGGAGGGCTGAGCAGCAGACTGTGAGGTGCCGCCTCGCTCGATCTTGGACGACTGCATGGCTGCCGAGGTTGTCCAAAGGGCGAGGACGAGGAGGTGTGGTGGACGTGGGAGATGGTGCAGCCACAATCGACGATTCGAGAGGGGCGAGGGTGGTGATGGTGGTGGTGATGGAAAGCGTGTTCCCGAATCCGAGTCCGAAGCGTATTTGCTGTGTGAGAATGTGCTATGCTGTTCCGCGTGATGAGTTGGTGACTGTCGATGGTGGTTGGAGGGAGAGAAAGGTGGCCAAGCGGCTTGAGCTCCAAAAAGAGAGAGAGAGAGATAGTCACAGGTGGAGTGAGTGTTCGCTGGCTGGCTGGCTGGCTGGCTGGCTGACTGACTGACTCGCTGTCTCGCTGTCTCGCTGTCTACCCGTCTTGACTGACAGACTGCCTCGCAAGGCTCGTTGCGGGTTACAGTACGCATTGAACCCTGAAGCCAAAATCGCAGAAATCACACGCACAGTGCAGTGCACTCGACTCGCCAAGCCGGAAATCGCATCAAAATCACAATCACCACCAAAAATGAATTCCGCAGACGTGCAGCAGCAGCAGCAGCAGCGCGGCAATCGGGACTGCAAAGCATTGAATCGCCCGATTTGACTAGCTCAGCCCGCTTGTCGATTGTTGAGCATCTTGCGATTGCCTGCTGCTGCTGCTGTTACTGCTGCTGCAACGCGTCGGGCGAGTCAACAGGCGCGGCTGCACTTTACGGGTCAGAAGAGTGTTGGATTTTTGCGTCTGAGACTCGCGTAAAACGCTCAGAGAGAAACACACACGCAGGTCAGACAGCCCAACAAGGCACCCTTTCGACTCGACTCTTTCGACAAGAGCTTCCATCATCTACTCAACCAGCCTTACCCATCAATTATACTCACCCGCTTCAGCGAACATAGATCCTGGCGATCTTCTGTCGGCGCTCATTGCAGAGCACACGGCCTCCTCCAACATAGCAACTCTATTCACTTCTGCAGCCATTCCACCAGCTCTATATCCATGTCCACACCAATCATACCCTCGACCACCTCGACATGAACAGGTCAGCCAGGGCGCATAGGTCCACCAAGATCCCCAACGTCAAGCTTCGTCCCGCCCAGAGAGACTCGGCAGCCACTTCGGCCAAACGATCTCGCCAGCACGACGAGCTTCTCGACGACCGCGAGGACGCCGCCCACTTTCGCCGACTCCGAGACGATGGCCGCGACCATGGCGCCCACTTGGACTCTGACTTTATCGGTTCCTCGGCCCGTCCACTCAAGGGCGCCATCATCTCCATCACCGGCCTCGGCGACACCAAGGCCACCTTGACCCAGTACGCTCGCGAGCTTGGTGCGAGAGTCGAAGGCAACCTTACCGAAGACGTCACCCACCTCATCGCAGATCGTCCCGGTTCCGAAAAGTACCGTTTCGCACTCGAGCTTGGCATGCACATTGTCAGTCCAGACTGGATACTGGAAGTGCGTCAAGCTTGGCTCGCCGGCGAAGACGTCGACGCCGAACAGCTCGAGCATCAACATCAGCTGCCCGCCTTGAGCAACACCACCATCTGCTTCTCTGCCCTGGCAGGTGCACAACGTCGCACTCTCGTCGCCCTGGCGACCGAGCTCGGGGCCACCGTATCCGATGAACTCCGCTTCGACGGCACCATCACCCACCTCGTCTCGGCCTCTGCCGACCCCAACGCATCCAGCAGCGTCCACCATCTTCTTCACTTTCTCGATCGAGCCAGGCACGGTCGAAACGGCACGCGAGAACAAGCCGCCTCACGCATCCTGGCTGTCCGTCCAGAGTGGCTCCAAGATTGTCAGAGGGCCGCAGGCTGTCTCAGTGAACAAATCTATTCCATCTTTGCCAAGCTTCCAGACCAAAAAGAGCGCAGCGCACTCGTCGAAAAAGCCCAAACAAAGCTCCCCTCGCCATTTGTTCGCCAGCAAGATCCCGTCGCCGTGGCCTTCCAAGGTCCCTTCGTTGCCTCCAATCGATCCCAATTGGCTCTGATCGAATCCGACTCTGGCACACGCAATTCTCGCAACACCGACGCGAGCCATGCACTGGACGAGGACGACGAGCAGCCCATCACACTGGGCTCGAGACAGAAAGCGGCAGCTGCGGCCGAAAAGTCGTTTGACAACATCCTCTCCCAACTCAAAAGCAACCAGCCTTCCTCGAAACCAACAACGCGAGCCCCCGCAATTCCTCTTGCATCTGACGCTCCTGTCACCTCAACCTCTTCCGCTTCCGCATCCACATCACCGAATGCACCCCCCGCCGCCCTTCCTTCTGCTCCCACCTCCACCTCAGCCCCGTTCAACACCCACCGCAAGAGCCTCTTGGGCATGTCCCGCGCCTCCAGCTTCTCACCTGCACCCGCACCATCTGCCACTTCCACCGCCGCCCCTCTCAACATGCGCAAGACCAGCTCCAAGCTCATTACCCTGCCGCATTCCAGCCAGGCCACCGCCACCCAGAGCTCCAACCACAGCCCCAGCCAGCCTTGCTTCCACACCAAGAGCTTCAAGGTCTGCTTGAATGACGAGCATCGCAAGAAGGTGCTCGAGCAAGTGCTCCGCGACAATGGAGCTACGCTTCTCCATGTGAGCTTGGCCACCTCGCCCGACTTTGTCGTGGTAGAGCCAAAAGCCTCTCCCGCCTCCATCCGAGCCCTCGATGATGCCCATGTGGTGCCCGTACTGCATTTCTGGATCGAGTACTGCCTCCATCACGAGACCTTTGTCGAACCACACGAGTACTTTGCCGCTCTCCCAGCTCGAGTTCCGCTGCCACTCCACGATGGTGGCCAGCTGCGGCTGCTGCTGCTCGGTTTCGATCCCGACTCGCCCGAGCTCTACCACGCCCAGAAGCTCGTCGCAGAGATGGGTGGCAGTGTGGCCAAGCAGATCAAAGGCGAATCCTTGACGCACGTCATCTGCGCTACCCAGGAGAGCTTTGACGGACGACGCGCTCAGCGTGCACGCAGCTGCGGCGTCCCCGTCGTCGGACTCGAGTTCATCATCAAAGCAAGACAGACAGGTCGCCTTGTTCCGCCACCCATCGCGATTGCCATTCCCGAGCAATCCTCGTCGGCCTTGACACCAAGCAGCAACAGCAACAGCAACAGCACCGCGCTCAACAGCAACGCAGCAGCTGTCCCCGCCACCGAGCATCACGAGCAAGCTGGCTCAGTCGCAAAGCAGCCCGATCTGCCGTTGGCTGGCTGCACTGTATCCAGATCCAAAGTCTTGGCCGCCCAGAGCGTCATGCTCGAACGCAAGGCTTTGCAGCTCGGAGCGTGCTGGCAAGCGCAGGCAAACGAGTCGACCACCCATCTCCTCCATCGAGGCGCCGGACTGCCGCGCGAAGCCAAGGATCTTGAAAGCGGGGCTTTCCTTGTTCACCCAACGTGGCTCGACAAATGTATCGAGCAAGCCATTCGAGTCGACGAGGGCCTGTTTCCCTCCAGCATGGATCCATCTCGATCGCTCCTCACTGTGCTGTCCAATTCAGATGGCTCTGCCACCGGCAACTTTCTTTCGCAGGCGTCGCAATCCACAATGCAGCCCAAGGCGAAACCGCAAGCTGCACAAGCCAGCCAGCAGCAGACGCAGGCCGAACTCGTGGCTGCAGCCAAGCCCTGGCATCGTTCTATCTCTGCAGATGCGGCCAGACGCACGATCGACGTTGATCCCATTGACGGAGATGGGCCAGGGAACGCACCGCGCTCAAGAGGCCGATCGGAGGAGATCGAAACGGTACATGACGTCCTGCAAGACGATGAAATCAACGAGCTGGTCCGGGATGTCGACTTTGATGCCGACGTGACGCTCAGCGGTCATGCGCCAGACAGCCATCTTGGTATGGACGTGGACGACGCAGCTCCGGCGCCCTCGAGTCAGACACTCTTCGAGGGCGAGGAGGCCGTTGACGATGATGCGCCCGTCGGCGAAGTGCGTGGCACGAATCCCTCGGCCCCGTTCAAGCAGGTCGACCTTCTCAAGAAGGCCAAAGACCAGATCGCATCAGCAGACAAAGTCATGGAGCTTCTGCGCAGCCGTACCTTGGCCCAAGGCGCCCGCAAGAAGAATCGACTCCCGCCCCGCGCGCGCAAGCAGCGCCCCGACGAGATCAAGTCGACTGCAACCAGCGGAACAGAAGGCGGCATGCTTGCACCCGAAAAGGTGCTCGAGGCACAGGCGCAACTCGACGCCCAACGCGCGGCCGAGGCGGCGGCGCAGGGCTACTCGCTCGGCATGGACAAGGACGTCGCTCTGCCGCCCAACAGCCAGACGGGCACGGGCTTCGATGCTAGCATTCGCATCGTGTACGACGATCCTGCCGCACTGCGAGAGCGCAACAAGCTTCTCAAGATGCTCGAACATCATCAGCAGCAACAGCAACAGCACCACCAGCCAGCTAGAGGTGTGGACGACACCGTGGCACTCGATGCCGGTGATCAGACCGAAGACATCCAGATGGACGACAGTGTTGGTGGCGCTGCACAGGCGAACGGGTCTCGTAAGCGTGGCTCCGAAGATACCTTTGGCGCTGGAAGACAAAGCAGGCACTACTGGGAGAATCGCAACAGCGAGAGCCCGACGAAGAGGCCGGTAGTGCGTCGACAGCCCTTGGCGAGACGCTGATGCCCTGCAGCTACGATCTCTTGCACATTCTCTCCCTCCATATCGTATACAAAACCCTTTCTTGCATCCCCTACAGTACGCATCGCTCCGTCTTGCCGTGTCAGCCATCCAGCCCTTCTTCCGGACTCGTTCTAGACTCTTTGTTAGAAACAGCATTTGCAGCCACTTCATACCCACTCGCTCACACACAGTCAGTATCGTTTGTCAGTCGCACAACACCGATTGCCTGGCTGTGCTGTCCCTCACGAAGGGCTACACACTGAATCGCCGTCAACAGACGGAACCTCGAGAGGATGGACATGTTTGTTGAGGCGGCTGCCATTTCACGGACCCTGAACGCGTGGGCAATCCATTTTGGCGGCGCGTCAGCTGCAACAACAACAGAAATGGATGCAGCTGCTGTTTGTTGTTGCTTGCACAACATGCTTCCATCCACCACCTCGACACCATCTTCATCGCCAACAATGATCCGCTTTTGAGTGCGACTTTTGGCACCATCCATATACCCCTGCAGCTATCACTGCTGCACGCATTCAACGACTTTCGCACTGGCGATTTGGAAGCCGAGGCCTCCAGCTTGCCTCCACTCTTCACTACTACCAGCCACAACCGGAAGATCACCAGATTCGCCTTCTCTGCATCGATGGCGCCACAGGCCTCTCGCCGCTTCCACGAAGCTGGCGTGGGATCACGCACCGGTCTGCGGCTTTCGGCCGTCGCGCGGGACCAGGATGGATTCGAAGATTTGGAGGCCTTCTACAAGGCGAGTCAAGCCGCGTTAGAACACCAGCGGCCTGACCAAGACGAGCAACAGTATGATGACGACGACGACGAAGACGACTACGACTCTTTCGACGAGACCCGCTTCAGTCGGCGGTCCAACGCTGGCGGTGTCAACGGACGAAATCGAGCCGCTGCATCGAGCAGCAGCATGATGGACATCCAGAACAGCTCGGCGCCCTCGCCAAGATCAGTGCTGCGCTCGGCGAGAGCATCGGCTGCAAACAGCTCGCCAGCTCGCAACGGGAGAGCACATGCGAACATCACGCTGGCAGATGACGACGACGACTTTGACCTGCCCAACTTGTCGACGGGATCGAGGAGCTTCGACTTGGGAGCAGCAGATGCACAGTCTTTGCGTGCACCGCCCACTCCGAGCATTCCAGAACGAGGGCTCTCGGCACGCAAAGCCGGGACGCAGCCATCACCCAAAGCAAAAGGCAAAGCAAAAGAAGCAGCAACAGCAGTACGCAGGGTGGACCTCTCGGATTCGGAAGATGACCGCATCCTCGCCAGCATCCAGCACCGGCTCGAGTCTGCGTACGACGACGAAGATGATCAGGACATGGGCGTCGTGAGCGACTACGAGATTGTTCCCGTACGGCCTTCACCCGCCAAGACGACAACAGCAACAGCAAAAGCTCCAGCGTCACAGCCCAAATCGCCGAAACGACCGAAAGCATCGCAGACGAGGATAGAAGAGAGGCACACAATACCCGCAGCAGCAGCACCGTCTCCCAAACGCAAGAAAGGACATCCACCAAAAAGCCACGATGTTGGGCCAGAGCTCGACGATGCGTATGCACTCGACTACGACGAGCCAGAGCCGCAGTACTTTCCTCCTCAGTCACCAACGCCGCCACCGGCAGCACCCGAGCCGCCCAAGCGAAAACGAGGCAGACCGCCCAAGAATCCTCCTGCTGAGAAAGAGAGCTCAGCAACTACTGCAAAGAAACCCGGGCGTCCAGCTGCAAGCGCGTCCAAATCCTCATCCAAAACCAAACCGGCAGCGGGTGAAGTGGTGGAGCGGGTGCGCTCCCAGCCACGCGAAGCGACCGTGTTCGACGAGAACGGCGTGCGCAGAAGCACACGACAGCGCTTCGCGCCGCTCGAGTACTGGCGTGGCGAGCGCATCCGCTACGGCCGACCCAGTCTGCCGTCGGGCACGACGGTGGAAGACCTGCGGCGCTCGCACCGTCCCGGCGAGGACGAGTTTGAGGATGACCCTTCGATGATGCTCATGCGCAAGCGCGTGCCTGTGCTCGACGTCAAGGAGGTCATCCGCGTCCCGCGTGCACCGGGCGAAGGCACGTTTGCCGGCACACGGCGTGCTCGCACCACGAACCGTCGCAAGATCGACCGCAAGAGCGAGGAGCGCACGCCGCGCCTCACCTCGCAGACCCCGGACCCGTTCGACGACGACGCCGGGTGGATCCAGCTCGATCCCACCGCGGACACGGTGCACGTCGAGGACGGCTGGGACGACCGCACGGTCGAAGCGGGCATTGTGATCGACGACGACGAGGGCCGCGAGGTGGAAACGAGCGTGGTGCGCACCAAGGCGTCGCTGCGCCCCATGGCCGCCGCCAACCAGGAGTTCCGCTTCGAAAAGCTGTTCAACTGCGGCGGCCTCATGGCGACGGGCGTGCTGGAGCTGCCGCCCGGCTCGCGCAAGCCGACCAAGCCGAGCAAGGACAACAGCTTCGTCTTCTGCGTGCTCCAGGGCGCGCTGCGCGCCACAGTGCACCGCAAGACCTTCGTCGTCGGCCCGCAGGGCATCTTCCACGTGCCGGCGGGCAACACGTATTCGCTGGAGAACATCTGCCAGCGCGATGTGCATCTGTTCTTTGCGCAGTGCAGGAAGACCAAGAAGGCGAATGCGGGCGACCTGACGACGTTTACGCAGATGTCGGATACGAGCTACGGCACGCCGGGGCTGGCGGCGACGCGGGCGGTGCTGGGAGCCGGCGTCGGTGGGAGGGCGTATGCTGCGGGGTATGGTGCGGCGGGCGAGCATTTGCAGGCGGAGGAGGAGGACAGCGAGGCGGACGCAAGAGCGCTGGCGGCCAAGAAGCCGAGGAATGCGTCGAAGGGAGGGAGAGCGGCAGTGCGCGAACCTGCCTTGGTCGCAGACAGCGATGCGGAGGACAGCGGCGAGGACGACTTTGAGACGAGTCGGCAGATCAGGTCCAAGACCAAGAAGCGCGTGTTTCGCAGGCTGTAGGCGTCTTGTTGAGTGCAATGCTATACCCCCCAGGCCTTTGCCGCTTTCTGGTCTTGGAGGGACAAGACAAGATTGTGTTTGATGTTCTCTGAGGTGATCCGCGGCTATGCTTTTTTTTGCCTCGGGATCTTCGCAAAGTGGAGATTTTTTTCTGCTTTTTTTGGTGTCATTTCGTGAGAGACGATCGTTCGAGCTTGCCACCATCAAGCGTCGACCCGGCCAAAAGGCGTGTACTGGACCATGATCACGACGAGCGCCAACTCATAACTTTCGAAAGAAGGCTAGGAGCATATGATGGTCAGGATTCGTGCTCGACTGCCGAGGTTGGGCGGTGTGGCCGCTCCGCCACCGCTCCGAGCATTGTCAACGACTTCGAGGACAGCGACGGCGACAAACTACGGCAGCAGCAGTCTCACCGCAACTGGACATGCCCGCTCTGGATCGCAAGGGACCCCTCTCCCACCTTTCAGGTCCAGCCGCCACTACAGCGCCTCGCCCAACGATGTCCGTCTCCCACCACACGGCCCACAAAAAGGCGACCGCGTCACCGTCGCGCTCTCCGGCGGCGTCGATTCGTCCGTGACCGCGCTGCTGCTGGCGCAAGCGTCCCACTACGACCTGCACGCCGTATTCATGCGCAACTGGAACGAGCTCGACGAGTCGGGCACCATGCAGCCGGGCTCTGGCGGCGCAACGGGCTGCACGTGGCAGCGCGACTGGCACGACGTGCAGGCCGTGTGTCGGCACCTGGGCAACATGCCCGTGTCGATGGTGGATCTGAGCCGCGAGTACTGGACGCAGGTGTTCGAGCCGGCGCTGGACGAGTGGCGGCAGGGCACCACGCCGAATCCGGACGTGAGCTGCAACAGGGAGATCAAGTTTGGCGCGCTTATGGAGCGGCTTCTTCCGGAGAGGGATGAGGGGAGGAAGAGCTGGTTGGCTACTGGGCATTATGCGCACGTGGCTTGGAGCGAGCAGGGGAGGCCGATGCTGATGAGGGCAAAGGACAGGACCAAGGACCAGACGTACTACCTGTCGTCTGTGGCAGAGGACCGGCTGGCACACGCGCACTTCCCACTCGCGCACTTGCTCAAGAGTCAAGTGCGCGAGCTCGCGAAAAAGCACTCACTCCCAACAGCGGAGAGACGCGAGTCGATGGGCATCTGTTTTGTTGGAACGCGCGGCTCAGACGGCAGCAAGGGCATCTCGAACACACAAGGCTTCTCGACGTTTCTCAACGGCTACATCACGTCTCCACCGGGCGAAATCGTCGACGAACACGCGCAAGTCGTGGCGACGCACCGTGGGCTGCACACGCTCACCGTCGGCCAAGGGGCGCGCATCCGCGGCGCAACGTCCAAGTACTACGTGGCGAAGAAGGATATCGCCAACAACAGGATTGTCGCAGTGCAGGGGAAGCAGCATCCGATGCTGCTGTGTCGGCGGCTTTATGTCAGGGAGATCGAGTGGATCTGGAGAGAGCCGCCGCCGGAGCTCAAGGAGGGCGGAGCGGGCAAGGTGACGCTACTGGCGCAGGTGAGACACAGACAGGTGGAGACAGAGTGCATTGTCAGCAGAGCGAAGGGTGGGGGCAGTGGATACGTGGTCGAGTTTGCAGAGCCGGTGCTGGCCGTGGCGCCAGGACAGGTGTTGGGGCTGTGGCGCGGCGAGTGGTGTCTGGGCAGTGCGGTGATTCAGTGTGTCGATACCGTGTACGATGATCAGACGCGGTGAAGTAGTCGACAGCTTGCATACCCATCTGTACTTGTATCGCTTCTCACCATTCAATCGTAGCATGTCGACAGTAGAAAGAGTTCTGAGCCAACGGATCCACATCGATCGGGGATTGCTGTTGCATATTTCCCCGATTCTGCACAAAAGTGCTTCCGCAAAAAGTTGATCCGAACAAGACCGCACAGATCCATTTTGCAAAAAAAGGCAGGGAATTACGTTTTTCCCCTGTCGAGAAGGCTTCCTTCCCTTCAACGTGCTTCGCTGACGAGCTCATGCTGGCGAGCATCGAATACGGAACTGGCAAACACGCAAGACTGGGGCAACCCCACCGCAAAAACAACGAGGATTCGCTGGTCAAGGCCGCCGCCGCTTTCTTGGTCCGCACCACCATCTCAATCCAAAAATGTCCGCCACCTCGTCCGCAACCACCCTCGACAATGGCGCCCGCACGCTCCGGCTGCACGTCTGGGGCGCCTCGGACACGCTGCCCACCCTCGACCCCACCTCGCTCTACGCCGCCTCGCTCCTCTTTGCCACCTTCTCGCACCAGCCTTCGGTGGAGCTGCAGCTCGCATCGGCATCGACGTCGCTCCCGCGCGTACCGCTGCTGCAGGTGCTTGATGGCGACAGCAACACCACCGTCGAGCTGATCGACAGCGTCGAAGCGATCCGTGCGTTCTGCGTGGCTGCTGGCGGGCTGGACGCGGCGTTGGCGTCCAATGCGGAACTGGCAGCGAAGCAGACGGCGCTGCACGCACTCGTCGACGACCAGCTTCTCGATCTCACGCTGCACTCGCTTTTCAGCTTGCCTGCCAACTTCCGCGCCGTCGCCGCTCCGGCGTACTCTGCAGTCGGCGGTACTGAGCCAGCGGCTTCGTCCGCGATTGCAAAGCTGGCGAGCCTGCCGGGGCGCTTCCAGCCCTCGATCCCTTCGCGGCTGCGTAACGTCGTCGAGACGCGCCTGACCGCGGTCGGGCTGTGGGGGCTGGGCGGCAAGGAAGCGGTTGCGAAGACGGGCGAGGCGGACGAGCTGGCGGCGCGAGCAGGCATCGTGCCGGCGAGCAAGAAGGGGCTGGGCGCGTCGGCGCGCGAGGCGGTGAGGGACGAATTTGAGCGCTCCAAGGTTGTGCAGCGGTGGAGGGAGGTGCTGGATGTTCTGGAGGCTGCGTTGCAGGCGGACGCGATGCTGGGTGCTCCGGAGGTGGGCAGCTTGGATGCGCATGTGTTTGGCGTTCTGGCGCCCGTGTTCTTCTCCAAGCTGCCCGTCGACACGCTGTCGAAGCTGGTACGCACATCGTACCCGCGCCTCGCTGCGTACCTCTCCTCGACACACACCCGCCTCTTCCCTGCCGCCCTTCCGTGGACACCGCACGCACAGCTCGCCGCCACACCGCCTGTGCTCAACACCACACCTCCCGCCGGCCTCCTTTCGTACATCTGGCCCTTGTCGCCAGCCCCGCAAAAGGCAAGTTCCACCCCTTCGGCCAGCACCACTTTCCCTTCCTCCACAACACCACCCACGGCGCCGCCCAGCAGTAGGAAGGCCGCGAGCCCATCGGCGTCGCCCGAGGACCGCCGGCTGCGGTGGGGCCGCGCGCTGTGGATCTGTTCTGCGCTGGTCGGGCTGGTGGGCTATACGTTTGCAAGTGGTATTGTGAGTGTGCGTTTTGTCGACAGCGATGATGAAGACGAGGAGGAGGGTGAAGACGAGGAGGAGGAGGAGGGGGAGGAGGAAGAGGGGTGGCAAGAGCAAAGCGACGACGATCTGGACGACGAGATGGAGCTGGACGGCGACATGGATGACGATGACGACGAGTTCTAGTGCGGAGATTGTAGAGTCGCAAAGGGCGGGGAATGCAGATATCGCTTGCCACGTACTGCGCTGTGCTGAGCCGCTCGTTCTGACGCCTATCCGCTTGCACCCTCTACAGCCGCCGCCCGACTTTGCACAGCACGACCCGAGCACCTCGTGCGCCTCCACATCCACTCTCCCCCTCACCACCCGCTCTCCTCAAACCTGCGCACGCAAGCACCACATCGTCAGCGGCACCTTCAACTCGCGCTCGCTCTTCGTGCTCACGTACGACACGCTCCTGGCCACGCTCAGCATCACGCACACCGTCCGCGCCGAGGGCCCGCACCAGTACCTCGCGCTCGGCGTGTCCACCTCGGGAGCGCAAACGGTGTACGCGACCACGTGGGCGCCTGTGTCGACGCTTTCCGCGTGGCACGTCTCTCCAACATACGAGCTTTCGTTCGGGAACAGCGTGGAGATCACGGCGACGGGGAGCTACGTGCACGTGCAGCCGCCTCCGTACTCTTCGCTGAGTGCGCCGGCGTTCGGGGGGCAAGCGGGGGTGGCGCGCTGGTTGGGGAGTGCCGGGGGGCCGACGGGCGAGCTGCACGTTTTGGACCCTGTGACGGGTCGGATCGGGACGAAGGTGAAAGAGCTCGTGTTTCTGCCCAGTGGCTCCTCGGCGCTCGAGGGCGCGGACAAGAGCCGGCGCGCGCTGCGCTCCGGTGCGCACAGCTTCGACTGCACCCCTGCCTCCCCTACCGGCGAGCAGGTCGCATACATCGCCGATCTCGGCGCCAACGCTGTCCAAGCCTACACGTTCCCGGCGCTACAGCATCTGTACACCATCCGCTCGAAGCGCAGCGGCGATGGGCCGCGGCATGCGATCCCGCACCCGCACTTGCCCGTCGTGTTTGCGGTGACGGAGCACACGAACTACGTCGATGCGTACCGCGTGCTCGCGTACGGCGAGAAGGCGGCGGTGCATGTGGGAGAAGCGGACCTGCTGCTGCCGGCGCACCTTGCGCACGGCAGGCACGAGTACCGCGGCGACACGCTGCGCTTCAGCTCGGACCTGCGCTTCCTGTACGCCTCGACGCGCGGCAAGTCCGCTGCGACACAAGGACTCGTCGTCGCGTTCCGCCTCAACGTCTCCACCGATGCAGATGGCGAGATGCACGTGCACATGCAGCGCGTCGCCACGTTCACGACGCGGACCAGCGGCGGCAAGGCGAATGCGATCGAGCTCTCGACCAGCGCGATCAGGGACGACGTGGACCACATGGTGCTGACGGACGACGAGCAGGGCTACGTGGATGTGCTGGCGTTCGATCTGGTGCGCGAGACGTTCAGCGTCGAGGCGACCACGCAGCTGCCCGCGCTTGACGATGGCCCGCAGGGCGCAAGCCATGCCATCTGGCTGCTGTGATGCTCGGAGCTTGCCTCGGGTGCTTTCACTGGAACTCTCCGTTCTCACATTGTGCTAACGTAATTTCTGTAGTGCTCGTGAAACTGTAGTGCCCGTGATTTTTGAGAATTTATTTTTTGATGGTAGTACTTTTTGATGATTGTGACCAAGCACTTTTTGATGGTGAGCAAGCATGAGACTGACATTGAGATGATGGTTTGAGAGACTAAATACAATATGAGCCACTAACATGCTACAACTGAAGCCTGGATGTGCTAGCAACAGGGAGGGTGTCAAAGAAGCCAAAAGGGTTGTCATCATCATCATTGATGGTGCTGAGAGGCTCGCCATCATCCAGATCATCGAGGAAGGTGCATGGGGGTGGGGATGGTGTTGGCAACGCTGCCAGAAGCTCCTCATCACTGTTGTCCTCCTCCTCGATGCTGCCTGCTGCTGTGCTGCACTCTGCCCTCCTATTTGCCCTCTCCTGGTTCTTGGTGATGGCAGGCTCCTTTGCAGCCAGATACCACTCTGCCTCCTCCTGCATAATCATATGATCCTTTGACAGCACCATGTGATCACCCTGAGCTGTTTTCCTGCATGCCTTGCTCCAAATCTGAGCATTCTGTGCCTCTTGAGTGCAAAGAATTGTGTTTTCGGCTTGCAGCACAGCATTTTTGGCCTGTGAGTCATGGAAGGCTGTGGAAAGGGCTCATTTGAGGCCATGAGCCTCCCTCGGGTCCTCACTGTCCTGATACGAGCCAAGCATTGCATTGAAGGCTGCATCTGAGTGAGGGACAGTGACTTCCTGCAGTACCACCAGCTGATCTGCAGATGATCAACAGTCTGCAGAAGAAGTGCCAGGAACCTGGTTGAGAACCTTTGCAGGATCCGGTCTGACTGTGATACTGGATTCCTGGAAGGCCCTTCTTGCAGCTGATGACGTCAGCATCTCTGCCTGTGCGCGTGAATACAGCAAGCCAAAGAGCGCCTTGTCAACACCGGCAGTTGGCACATGGGGAGTGCCAGATCATCATCTGTCCAGCCACTTGATTGCTTGCTGAAATGCCAAGTGGCCAGAATATCCTCCATGCGCCTGTGCTCCCTGACTGTGTGAAGCTTGCCCTTGGTGATCACCAAGGGCGGCAAAACCTGCCCACCACTGCCAATGCACTCAATGATGGTAGCACTCTCTCGATTGCCAGGCTGTGCTTTGAATCAAGTAGCTTTGCTGCCATCATTGGGCACCAAGACCCTCTGAGCACCACCTCAACCGAAGATGAAGCCAGTCTTGTCCATGTTGAAGATGTTGTCTGGCAAGATCCAGAACTCCTTGATGATTTCAGCAAGGCGGTCAAAGAAGCTCTTGATGCTGTCAGCTTCAACTGAGCATACTCGGAGGTTTTCCAGGCACCAAGACCATGAGGACTTGATCTCTGGGTGCCTGATCAGGAACCCAGAGAGCCACGAGGACCCCAGGGCTCTGAGCCGCCAGCTTCACCACATGCAAGTTCCTGAGTGAAGTGTGTCACCTCTGCCAGGTTCAGCAGGAAGTGATTAGATGCGCAACGCTGGATATGCTTGATGAGAGCTGTCTCAGCCTTTGCCAGAAGAGCCTGCTGCAATTCCTGGGTGTCTTTTTTTGCTGGCCAGCCGTTCCACTGGTCAACCAGCGTCTGCCACAGCACTTGATGAGCTGTGGCAGTGGCAGAGACATTTTTATGCTGCCCAGCTTTGAGTTTGGCTAAAGCACACTGTACTCTAGCCTCTTTCTCATCCCGGGCAGCTGCAGCCTGTGCTCTCAAGGCTGGCGAGCACTTCGACAAGGGGTTGAGCAGCATTCTCACTCAAAACAGGCAGGGAAAGGGGGGAGCAAGGGAATTGATTGCAAAAGGACACACTACTACCACCATACTTGGTGGGGACCAGAAGAATCTGGACTCACAGGTATAACCTTAAGCGATGCTGGAAGTGATCATGCAAGGCACTCACACCAGATCTCATGGAATTCAAACTTAAATTTTTCACGGGCACTACAGTTTCACGGGCACTACAGAAATTACGTTATGCGTGCACCAGTCAATTCGAGTGAGAAATGCCATTGCTGATCTGGTTTTGATGGATCTGATTGGAATGCGAGAGTGGTATGTGCGTGAATAAGTTTCGAGAACCCTTGATCCGTAGAA
>LT795054.1:768203-788248 GCA_900162835.1 Sporisorium reilianum f. sp. reilianum | reverse complement strand
ACAGAGGGCCATCTTGCAGAGGGAGGGACTCCTTGACTTTGGGGTTCTCACTGCCTTGAACACCTGTAGCTCACGTCTGGGTCAGAAATGATATCAGTACATTCTATGAATGTCTTTGCAGAAAACCAGAGCTCAAAAGGACAAGTACTGACAGAGATATGATGTTTATCAACCACAAGCATGAAAATGGAAAAATAAAAATTTTAAAATAAAAAAGGGTTCATTATGAGAGGTACGACTGTATCGCAGCTTCTCAACCCACCACCATCGTCGCCCAACGCACACACCCCTCTCTCGCGCGCGCATCACCCGTCGTCACAACGTCCCTGCTCTCCTCAGAGGCTCATACACACAACACCATGATCGTACTAGCCCTGGTCGCTAAGGGATCGCACATCCTCGCCGAGACGCACGATCCAGCGCACGACCGCTTCCTGCCCGCGGCACAGACCATCCTGTCGCGCATCCCGCCCAACTCGTCCAAGCTGTCGTATGCGTTCGAGGACTGGCTCTTCCACTACGTCTCGCACGACGGCATGGTGTACATGGCGGTAGCCGACGCGGATACGGGCCGCCGCATGCCGTTTGCCTTTCTCGCGCACGTCCAGAAGAAGGTCAGCCACCCTCGCCCATTCCATCCTTCCTTCCGTTGATCATCTCACACTGACCACTAGCTCGCTGCCTGCTCGCAACAGTTCCTGTCAACATACGAGCTGCCCACAACAGAAGATACCACCACAACCGACTACTCCCCCCTCTCCACAACGCTCTCAACGCTCATCCAGCAGTTCAACACCGACCCGCAGGCGGTCGACCCGATCGCACAGGCCAAAACCGAACTCGCCGGCGTCAAGGACATCATGACGCAGAACGTCGAGCAGATCCTCAGCCGCGGCGAACGCATCGAGCTGCTCATGGACCGCACCGACAACGCCGCGAGCCAGAGCATGGCCTTCCGCCGCCGCGCCGTCGGCCTCCGCCGCCAGATGTGGTGGAAGAACGCCAAGGTCATGGCGCTCGCCGGGTTCAGTGGGCTCGTCGGGCTGCTGCTCGTGTGGGGGGTGTTTCATTAGATGTGCGAATCGTAGATGGGTACGCGTGCGATTTGAAAGTGTGCGCGGCGCTTACAGGTAGCTGTCTGACGAGCGCGACACGGGCGCGCCCTCGGGCCAGTTGCCCCGACTCGTCGCCGTCAGCTGCGAAAACGTCACTGTCCCCTCACCCCCGTTCGCGCGCCTCACCGCCTGCACCTGGTTCGGCTTCAACGCGGCCAGAATCAAATCCAGCCGTGGCGTGTCCACGCCGTGCAGCCTCGCTTTGCGCACCACATTCCCGATAATCGGCTCGAGCTCCATCGGCCGCCCGTTCTCGAGGTCGAGCAGGATGCTCGGCTTGAAGTCGGCCGCGAGGTTGCCGCCGCGCGCGGCGTCGTGCACTGCGGGCACGCTCGAGGTGGACAGCGTGATGTTGAGCGCCTGGTCGACCGAGGACATGGGGTAGCGCGCTTCGGTGAGGCCGCATGCGCGTGCGACGTAGACGATCTCGAGCATGATGCGGCGCACCACGCCGACCGAGTAGTGCAGCGTGTCTTCGGTCAGCAGCGCCGAGACGGGCTGGCGTGCGAGCGTGGACAGGCCGCCCCACGAGGCGTTCCAGAGCACCTTTTGCCAGCGGATCGCCTCGATGTCCGCGACGGCGCGCCCGCCGCCGCCGCCCGCCGTGTAGATGTCGACGAAGCGGTCGAGCGCGTGCTGTTCTGCGGCGGTGGCGACGTCGCCACTGGCAGGGTAGACGCCCATCTCGAGCCGTTCCAGCCCACTGTGCATCACCTTCTTGCCACCGTCCACCAGGTTGGCGCCGATCCACGCAACAGCGCTGATCACCCCTATTGCCATCTTGTCCTGCTCCACCAGCGTGCGCGACACTTCCTCCTCAATCCCCACCCCGTTCTGCAGCAGCACAATCGTCGGCAGCTTCTCCCCCTCTTGCGCGGTCTGCAAAAACGGCCGGATGATCTCGCTAGCGCTCTTGTGGTCCGGCACGTTCTTGAACGTACACACCACGTAGTCGTACCGCCGATCACGTGCGTCTTGCGGCGCAGACTCGCGAACACATCGGTGCGGCTTCCACCCTTTGATGCTGCCGTACTTGACCGACTCGATGTCGATGCCCGTAGTGGTGAGCGTGTCGTAGTTGGAGCGAGCGACGGCGGTGATGGCTGCACCGCCCTGCGAGAGGATGTACGAGTAGATGGTGCCGAGGGCGCCGAACCCGATGCACAGGATTCCGGGTTTCGCTGTGTCTGCCATGCTTGTGCTTCCCACGACCGTGGTTCGACTGTCGATGGGTGATACTGGCGGTGAGGGTGTGGGTTCGCAGCTCGAGGTTCGTGTGCTTTATACTGTAAGCTGGGCTGGACCGGTGCGCAGTGTTGGAGGAAGAAAGGAAGAAGAGAGAAGAAAGGTGCGACTCCAAATGAACTCACACGCGAGTCACAAAAATTTAGAGTGTGACAGAAGAGTGTCTGTGCGTCTGCCTCGGCGTCTTGGCCGGGCGTAATCCCGCGCGCTGCTCGGCCATCTCCTCGTCCACTCAACCCTCTTCCTCCCCAAACCCTCTCTCTCTGTCGCTTCATCTGCGCGCAACCTTCTTTCGCTCCCCAAACCCTCATCTCATCATCCATCCTTCATTTGCCGCTGATGATCATCTCCGCGTTACAACAGTTGCGTTATCATTGCAGATGAAGGTCGCGCAGCGCGCAGATCATTGCAATGTCGGCTCAGTTTCGGCCGCCGACGCTGCTGATCGAGCTGAGCAGCGCAAGCACTTCTGCGGCCTGTTCTCGCTCCAGTTTGGCGATGGCTGTTTTGTGCGCTTGCTCGCCCGCCTCTTCCGGTGGCGTGGCTCCATCTGGCTGCTCGTCCTGCTCTTGCTGAAGCCGCTTTCTGGCCCTCCTGCTCATCGCGAGCACTTTGGCGGTTGCGGGCGTGATCAGCTCCAGCTTGGCAAAGTAGAGACACAGCAGCAGCCTGTGCTTGACTCCGCGTGTGATCTCCTGGCTGCTGCGGCCGCCTGCACCACCTGCGCCACCTGCTTCATCCTCTGCGCCTTCATCTGCCTTTTCCTTCGCTTCCTCCTCGTGCGCCGCTTTGGACGCGGAAAGCCGGAACGCACTCCGCCACTCCACCGGCACTTGCGTCAATGTCGCCTCGACCACCTCGTGTTCGGCTGCATCCTCGAGCTTCTCCTTGTCTTTTCCATCGCGTGGTGTGGGCGCAAACGTGTCCATCTCCTTGGCGGCACGAGTGGGTTTCGTCGACAGGTTGTTGAACCACCGCACCACGTGCAGCAGCGTCGATCCAGGTTGCAGATTCAGCGCCTTGCCGAGGTCGGTCACGGTCAAGACGGCTGCGCCTGTGTCCTCGCTGCTGCTGCGCTTTTCCACGAGCCCGAGATCCCGCAGCGTCTGCACCAGCTCGTCGCCCACCTGCGTCAGTCGCGCCGCTACAGACTCGGCATCGCTCGACGCACAGTCGTAGTACGTCGGATTGCGCGTCAGCTCCGCAGGCAGCACGGTCCAGCTGAGCAAGTCGATAACGTGTTCTTGCCGTGTGACCACGCCGCCCACGATCTCGTCCAGAACGGTCGGCAGCAGAGGCGCACCGCGCTGCTCGTCCTGCAGCAGAGACGAGTGCAGCGGCACACCCGTCTGCAGCATCTTCTCGAGCATACCCGCCTTGTCGGTCTGGCAGAGCACCAGGCACTCGCCGGGCGGGTTCGGCTCCGAGATGGTGCCCGCTCGCACCGCAAGGCTCTGTGCCCGGCCCAGCTCGGCAAGCGTGTAGTCGACCAGCTCGCGATCCGACGCGCCCGTGCTGTGCGCTTTCGTGATGCGAACGTACTGCGTGCTCATCACCACCACCAGCGCCGCTCGCAGCGTCGTGCTCCACAGGCAGTCGCGCGTGGTGACCACCAATTTGACCAGCCCTTGCTCGTACAGATGCTCGATCACCGTACGGTCCTGCGGCGCGGTGCGTTCGTGCACGATGCCGATGCCGTGTACCAGCGCCTCGTGCAGGGACGTGTCGAGAATGTGCGGCAGGATCGACTCGATCTCCTCCGAGGGCAAGCCCAGGTAGCCATCCGTGTCCATCTCGGCGGCTGCTTTGGTGACAAGGTCGGACGCAGCAGTGAAGCATTGCCAGATCGACGGGACCACCACGATGGCAGGCCCGTTGACTCGGCTCTCCTTCATCTTGTCGAACGCTGGCTTGACCATGGCCTTGAGCAGGCCGCTCGAGTGCGGCAAGTCGAAAGCCTGGAAGCTGGTGCTCAGAATCGAAGGACGGTCTTTCGGGTGGAAGTTGTACGTCGAAAACTCGTCCGCTCCGATCCACTGTGCCAGCGAGCTGGCATCGTTGAGGCTGGCGCTGGTGGCGACAATGCGTGGCATCGAGCTGGGCGTACGTGCGGAACACCACATAAACTTGGCCAGCATCAGCTCGTACGTCGGATCCAGCAAGTGCATGTCTTCCGCCACCAGCAGCGAGATGTGACTGACGAGGTCCTCCTTCAGCTCCAGGGCACGCAGCAGCGTACTGGATGTGGTGATCAACACGCGTGCTCCGAGTCCGTCGTTGCGCACAAATGGCAGCACTTCCTTTGACAGCGAGCTACGCTTCACCTCGATGCCCTTCTGCTTGAGCGCTGCGGCCATGGTGCTCCTGAGCGCAGAAGCCAGCATGTCACGCTTGCTGTACACCAGAAGAATGCACCCCTTGTCGCCCCGCTGCAATGCGCGCCACACCGCCATGGCCGCGACGGTCGATTTGCCCGATGCCGTCGGACCGCACAGCAGCGTGTTGGCCGATGTGTGCATCAGCGTGTGGAAGCTCTGCGTTTGCAGTGCGTTGAAGGCGCTGAACTTTTGCGCGTACATCTCGCAGAGCAGCTCGTCCTGGAGAGCCGATCGCACCGGCAGCAAGGGCAGATCCAGCAGAGAGTCGTGAGCAGGTGGCTTGTCCGGCACGATGAGATCGTCAAACGGCACCCCCTCGCTCCCCTCACTTCCCAGCCACGTGTCGGACATCCACCTCAGCGTCAAGCCCGACGGCAGCGTGTCTCCGAGAGGGATTGTAAACGTCACGCTCGAACTTGGCGAGTCGCTGACCCGTGTGAGGTGCGTGACCCACTGCAGGATCTCGGATCCTTC
The DNA here is from genome assembly GCA_900162835.1 of Sporisorium reilianum f. sp. reilianum. Lineage (NCBI taxonomy): Eukaryota > Fungi > Basidiomycota > Ustilaginomycetes > Ustilaginales > Ustilaginaceae > Sporisorium > Sporisorium reilianum. Next base: position 783,036 of record LT795054.1, on the reverse strand, counting down.
TTCGTCTTCCACCCAGATGTAGAAGCCGTGCAGACGTCCGAGATCGCGCTCGCTCCATTCAAAGGCGCGGTCGACGCGCACATCGATGCGCAGCAGGTCGTGGCTGAGCGGACGCAGCGATGCGTACGTGGACAGACGAGGGAAGCTGCGAGCGGCCTGTTTCACCGCGCTGCCCATCCTGGCATTGACGCGGATGAGCTTGGCGATGTCGGCAGTCGACATTTCGGCCAGCTGCTCGATCTCGACGTCGTCAGCACGCTCCGTGACGGCGTAGAGCGTGTCGGGGTTGAGATGCGACTGCTGAAGCGGATGGTCGAAGGGCCACATGCGCTTCTCGATCGCCTTGCTCATCGAGACGAGGGCCGATGTCGTGCGTGCCCATCGACGGCTGAGTGCGATCTCGAGCAGGGAGCGGATGATTCGCCCAGCATTCTGAGCCACGTACGCCGAGTCCGAGACGAGCGCAAAGTCTTCGATGAACGTCCTCGAGATGTACGCTTGCAGCAGAATGTTGACTTTGCCAGGCGACGTCTCGATGCCGCCCGACACTTCGCAGGGCGCCGCCTCGAGCATCTTCTTGAGCTCCTTCTCTTCGGCATCGCGCGGCACGATCTGTTCAAAGTCGGCAGCTTGGCTGAGCAGACCGAGCACGTCGGCCTCGCTCATGTTGCTGCGCATGCGCTTGTTGAACGTCTCGATGGTGCGGTAGCCGATATAGTATTTGGCGGCAATGCGTCCCAGGTCGGTCACCTTGAGGCGCTCGGTGACGGCGTCGTGCTCGACCATCTTGGCCTCGACGAGCTTCTTGACGCCGACGTGGATGAGCTGCTGACGCTTGGCGCCGAGGTGAGGGTCGTCGGCCACCTCGTCGTAGGTCATGCCGTACGTCAGCGGGGTGCGCTTCATGCGCGTGAACAGATACGTGTAGCCCAGCCACGACACGCCGTCGCGGATGCTGGCGACGGTGCCGAGCGAGATCTCGGCGTTGAGCGAGTCGATCATTCCGCCGATGAATTTGGATTCGATGGGATGCTGCGAAGTGATGGCGTCCACGTAGTGCGAGAGGCGATCCTGCGAAGTGAGAATGTAGCCGACACCCAGGTCTTCGTACTGCGGGCGACCGGCACGACCAAAGATCTGCAACACGTCGAGGATCGACAGGTCGACGAACTTGCCCGCGGACGAGTCGTAGACGTCTGTGCCCTTGATCACGACGGCGTAGGCGGGCAAGTTGACACCCCAGGCCAGCGTGGCCGTACAGCAGAGCACGCGGGTGACGCCGGCTTCGAACATGCGCTCGCTCAGCGTGCGGTCGGATCGAAGCATGCCGGCGTGGTGGATGCCGAATCCTGCATCGAAGAGCTCCTTCATCTCGCGATTCCGGCTGGACTGCAGCTCCTTCTTGAAGAAGGCCTTGCGCGGGTTCTCGTCCGCAGCGGCCAGCACGAGATCGCCCATGGCTTCTTCGCGGAACATCTCTCGCATCGTCTGTGCCGTCTTGACCGTCTCTTTGCGCGCGTGCACAAAGACCATGACCTGATGGCCGGCTTGGACGAGCTCCGAGACCTTTTCAAAGCACGCCTTGTCGAGATTGGCTCGAGCCTGCTGCGAGCCCACCTTGCCCTTGACACCGAGGAAGTGCTGTTCGAGCGGCACGGGTCGGAAGGAAGAGTCGAAATAGAAGAGGCCTTGCCAGCGGTTGACACGCAGAAAGTCGGCGACGTCGACGTAGTTGGGCAGCGTGGCCGAGAGACCGACGATGCGGATGAGCGACTGGCTCGATTCGACCAGACGCAGCGTACGAGCCACGATGGTTTCGATGACGGAGCCGCGCTGGTCATGGAGCAGATGCACCTCGTCGATGATGAGCAGCCTCACTTTGGTGGCGAGCTCGCCCTCGCCCGTGGGCTTGCGCGTCACGACATCCCACTTTTCGGGCGTGGTGACGATCATCTGCGTCTCGGCGATCTCCTGGCGCGTCATCTGCATGTCGCCGGTGAGTTCGCGCACCTTGATGCCGAGATACTGCAAGCGCTTGCTGAACTTGCGCACGACTTCGGCGGCGAGCGCCTTCATGGGGGCGACGTAGATGATCTTGAAGTCGTTCTTCTGGATGTCGAAGCCTTCGGCCGCGTTGCCAGCGGTGGGCTCGAGGTTGCGGGCGTATTGACTGATGGCACGCATGACGGTGAGCATGGCCACATCGGTCTTACCGGCACCGGTGGGCGCACAGATGAGCAGATTCTCGTTGGTCTTGTAGGCAAGCGGGTAGACGGCGCTCTGGAGTCGGTTGAGACTCTTGTAGCCGGGGAAGGCGCCGCGGCAGATGGGCTCCATCTCGACGATGGGGATGTATCGCTCGTCGGTTCGCATGGGAACGGTCCGCGGTGGCGGGATGGTGACCTCTTCGAAGAACTGCTTCTCTTCGCGGGTGGTGCCCAGGGGGAGAGCAAAGCGCTGACCAAAGACCGAGAGCACATTTCCCTGCGCTCCAGACGAAAAGACGTGCGGATAGCGCACTTGGTCGGTTCCCGTGGCAGTGCCCGTGAAGAGGGGACGGTTGGCAGCCGCAGCGAGGCTCTCTTCGCGGATGCGTTCGAGCTCTTCAGGAGTGTAGGTGCGGAAGGCCTCGCTGGGATCGACGGCGCGGTTGCGATTGGCCTTGCGGAGGTCGTTTCTGACACGGCGCGCTTGTTGACGCTCCTCCTGCGTTTGCACGACGACTTGCGAGCCAGGAATGTGAGTCCTGTTACCGCGATGGAAGGCGTCGTATTGTGCGCCGGCGTGCTGATGCTGTTGGTGGTGCGGCAATGCGATCGCAGCTTGATCGTGATACGATGACTCGGGACCAGAGCCGTTTGCCGAAGGCACAGATTGGAGGGCTGCTAGCACAATTTGACGATCGCTGACGATGCTTCCGACCAGGTCTAGATGCTCGAAACCGATGGCCTCGGCCAGCTCTGCAGAGATCTCGTCGCCGGATCTGGGAGAGGAAAGAGCGGCCAGAACGGTCTGGCGCAGACTCTCGGCGAGCTGGGGATCGGCGGCAGCGAGATGGGCAAGATGATCCTGAAGACCGACAATAGCGGGTGATGAGCTTTGAGAAGGATGGTAGTCGGCAGCGGCAGGCTCTCCGTCGGCCGAGGTTTCCATCTCGTAATGGTAGTGGTCGATCGCATCTTGTCCTGCCTGCTCGACAGCGTGCTGTAGGGAGACGGAGCGCTGGAACTGGGACCAGATGTCATTGGCAGCGCCATCGACGTGGATGTGAGAGGCATGGTTTGGGCTCGGCTTGCTCGGCTTGTCGTTGGTGGTGGGGCGGAGCGAATCGAGCTCGGCTTGGAGCGATTGTATGAGGTGTTGGTCGACATCGAGCGTGCGCTGTGAGCTAGATGCTGCGGCGAGGAACGACTGGAGATGGTCTTGTATTGACATTTTGGTCGTAATTGCGACCGCTCTTGTGCCGCGGTGGTGTGATGCTAACCAGAGCACGAAGGCCGTTGAGGGTGCCGCTGTGTCAGCAGCAGACAGACGCGGAGAGAAGGTCGAGACAGAGCTTCACGAAGCTTGACTCCAAAAGACGGCCGTGAGGTTCGCTGCGCCTTTGTGAGTGCAACCGTCGTTGATGGCGTCGGGGTGGGTGTTGGGTGCGAGTGAGAAGAGAAGAGCTTCGCTGCCAAAGGCAAGAAGATGGCTGAGTCGAAATTGAAAACGTCAAAGCGCAGCAGTCGATCTTCTTCTTCTTCTCCTTCAGCTGCTGCTTCTGCGCTGCGCTGCGCAGCTGAGCTTGCAAAGGCAGAAATCCTCCACCTGATCTTTCTGCAGCTAAAAATGTGTTGATCGGTGACCTTACAAATTGCCACAAATTCGAAAATTGGATCTGCCTCTCGTGCCTGAATCGGGGTTTGGTGGTGTACCGATGTCTTGGTTCCAGGCGGCTTCAAATCGGCAGAGGCAGCGAGACCCGCGCGATCGACTCCCTTCGGCTTCTTCGGATGCTGCTCTACTTGACCAAGGTCAGCCACCGCTTCTGAGACTGATGCTTTGCTGCATCCATCGTCGTTGAGCATTGTGCTGCTGCTTTGGTGGATGCATACCAGTGACTTCGCCGACACAAAAAAGAAAAAGCCTCGAACTGAAGAAAAGAAAAGAATCCGAGCCACAAAAATCACGAGAAAAAGAATCCTGAAAGGGAAGCACGGAATCATGTGACCGACATGGAACACGGCGCGTGGCAGGCCACTTAACGCGAGTCCACTTTAACGGCACACGCCGTCCACGCGGACAGCTGTCAACAAAAAATATTCGCCCAGGCGAACCAACGCGAGTTCTTCCAAATTTGGCGTGGGACGAGACGTGTCCCACTCCACCTGACCCATCCACAGCCGTGAAAAAGGAGCCATCGCGCGGACCATGCACAGACGCCAGAGGAGCACGCAGCATCAGCGTCCTTGCTCGACGTGACGAGGGGAATGCTGCTCACAACTTACAGCGTCTTCGCCCTGGTCTACAGCTGAGAAGGAGGGATGCTGAACGCTTCAAGCGATCCTTGGAAGCAGCTCCAAGCAGCTGCTCCTTTCGCCATCCGTAAAGACAGCTGCAACGACCGTCTCGCGATGATCGAGTTGCATCTCAAGATGATGATCCGACCGCAGACACGCAAAGCAAAGCAACGCGGCGCGCCGATCCGAGCCAGGATGGGATGCAACCCCTGCACTCGTCACCCACAGCCACTGTAGTAGCTCAACTAGCTTGACTTACGCCCCCTTCGATGTACGATATTCCGGACTTGAATCCGACTCCGAGGCGGCCGTTTGAATCCAACCATTTCCAATCGAGCAGCAGCAGCCGCCAGGCCCGAAGTGCAGCTCGTTCGCCCGTTCGTTCGCTCGCTCGCGTATGCTGTGCGCTGTGCAGCCAACCGCGAAAAAAAAGCGCGCTTCAAATTGCAAAGAGGAGAAGGAAAAAAAAAAGTCACCGCGACTGGAAGCCAGAAATCAGTCAGTGTTGGTGTGACCTTTGGCAAGCCTCGACGAGAGATCCTGCTGCAAGACCGTTCTGCGACACGCTAACGGGGAAGCGAGCGCCTCTGTGAAGGAACTGGAAGGTCTTCGCGATGTATCGAGTGTCTTCGAGTTGAGAAAGGGCAGGGGAGAACGTGGTCACGGCTCTCGTGTGGAACAGCTGCCAACACCATCACCAAGTTGGGCACGATGGTCATTGCGGACACCAAACCGCGTCCTGTACAACGCCACAACGAGCAAAGTGGGCGACGCCTCCTTGCTTGCTTGCTTGCTTGAAAGGATTACGATTGAGCGTGAGCGTGTTCTTGACTTTCTTAGCTGCGACTTCTTGCCGCTGCTGCTGCTTTCCAAGGCAAGGCGAATCCAAAATCAGTTACTCTGAAATCAGAATCACAAAGTGGCCGCCGCTGCAGAGAGTCCAACACTTGAAAGTGCGTACTGTACTTGACTGACCGGCTGCCCGTCTGTTTGGCCTGGCTGCTGCCAATTGCGAATTGAGCCGCCCTCTTCGCCTCGCCTCGAATCGCCTCGCGCGAAATCGCGTATTCCCGCCCCGCTTTGCAATTCAGAACACGCAGCAACCAAACGCCTCTCTCCAAGGCACGTCGATTGGCTCGGTCAGTCCTTCGCAGCCGCGAGTTGCAACGGTACGAGGCGTCGACAGCAAAAGCATCATCATCACCTTTGCTTGGTCTATCCTCCGTCTCTCTCTCTCTCTCTTGCCTTGCCTTGCCATCCCATCCCATCCAGTCCATCTTCCTACTCTATCTATTCCTCCGGTTCCTCCCCCACACCTTCTCCTCGTTGACTACACGCTCGTAGTAGTCGTTGCAAGAGAGCGGTGCACCAGGACAGCTGGCTCAAAGCATCAATCGGTAAGGGTGCAGTCGAGCCGTCCAATGGCCTTGTAGCTTCGCGTATTCTTGTTGGACCAGATCTTCCATTCAGCGCCAAGGTCTTGCCCATCATCCCCAGTCGTGCCGTACTGTCAGCGAACACGGTCGTGTCCTGATATCGCGCGTACCTGCATCTCGTCATCCACCATGGAAGCTCGCATTGCACTGGAAAGCGACGAGAGGCGCTTGCCCTCCTCCTTCCACAGCACCCCCGTTGCTGCTCCCATCACCATGGCAGCGAGCACGCACCTCGACCTACCTGAGCGCCATCGCGGCTCGTCCCAGTCCGACAGTCGCGACGCACACGTCGAAACGCCGCCTCAACACCACCTCCATCCCAGAAGCAGCCCAGCAGCCGCGTCGGTCGACAGCTTCTCGTCCTACATCAACAAGGACGCGCCGCTCTTCCAGAACCGGTCCAGCTCACCACGCGTCGAAGATCAGCTTCGCGACAACAGCGATCATGCCTCGCACGCCGGCAGCCCACGTGCTCAGCCGCGTCACCTCGTCACCACACCCACTGTCTCGCGCGACGCTTTCCGTCATCAGCCGTGGCCTGAGCAGCTCTTGTCGCGAACGGGCAACGGCGTCATGTCGATCGAGCACCTGCACACCACCACCAGCACGCGACTAGCGCGTCACGACGCCGCGCATGCCGTCGACGACCTCGACGATGGACGCGACCAAAGCTATGCCCCAGCCGACGACAGCACCGACCTGGCTGCGCACCTCGTCCACGCCCAACGCGTACCCGCATCGCCCAGCCCGGCCATCGACGTCAACCGCCTCTCCGTCTCCAACCTTACGCAAAAGAACCAGGAGGACGACGATGCAGAGGACTCGAGCTACCGTGAAGGCATGAACCGCGCTCCTGCTTCTGTCTTGGCCGATGACTCGTTTGAAAGCACCGCCAGCGTCATGGGAGATGACGCCAAGAACGAGATTCGCAGGAGAAGGCGAACGCGTCCGGACGAAGCCAACTTGCTCGCGCAGGTCTATGCCAAGAACCCGTTCCCCGACCACGAGACTCGCCTCTTCCTTGCCAATCGCGTTGGCATGTCTGTCCGGTACGTTTCAGAGTCGGCGCGCTGTGCCCGGATGATCCAGTCACTAACCTTTTGCTCTACCCATCCTTTTGTCATGTCAACAGAGCTGTGTCGGTGTGGTTCCAGAACCGAAGACAAGCCGAGAAGAAGCGATCAGGAAGATACGGTGGCTCGGGCATCGCTCCCAGCGCGGCAGAGAGCGGCGCTTCCACTGACAGTCAAGCCGTCGCTGCTGCACAAGATGCGCCGGTGCCACCGCCTGTTGTCGTGCCGTCGCAGCGCAAACCGCTGGGCAACGCCAGCGCCAATGGTGCCGCGCCTGCCAAGCTGTTGGATCCTCAAGCGATCAGGGACCTGAGCGACAACAACAAGGAAAACATCCCACCTTGGCTCAGCGCCAACCGCGACAGCGAAGGTCCTTTGCAGCGTCGCCTGGACAAGATCAATCGCGAAGCACCGCTGGTCAGCCTGACCAAGGAGGAAGTGGTCGCGCCTCGCCCAGTCGCTCGCGATCTGCGCCAGGCCGTCGGTCCCGAAGGCGTTGGGATTGCTGTTCACCGCGTCGAAGTGGACCACGCCGTGCCCGTGCCATCTGCCAAAGCGAGCGAGGTGGCTCCTGGCAGCAGCTCCAAGACCTCGATGTCGCGTCATCGATCTGTGCCTCGCTTGTCGCTGGACGATGTGCTGAGTGGGCGCAGCAAGACATTGCGACGCTCTGCCACCGAGCACGCTACGCCGCTGACGGCTGCATCGAGCGAGGTGGAGGAGGAGCAGCTCGACACGATCCTGCCGCCGCCCAAGCTGCTCTCGCGCGCCTCGAGCTCGTCCAGCCTCAGCCTGCTGACCACGTCGGGCGGTCGAGCCAGCATCGGCAACCTGGACGCGCGCAAAGAAGCCTCGCCTGCTCCGCCTGCTCGCGATGCCAAGCTCTCGTTGACGTCGAGCCTGCCTCCCAAGCTGACAGCCGCGCTGCAGCGACAAGGCATCATCGCGATGCAGCCCGAGGCGAACAAGCAGCACGCTCAGGGGCAAGGGCTGCTGCAGATGATGCCGAGCAGCAGCGCGTCGAGCAGCGAGGCGGATGGCATCTACGCCAATGACTCACGCAGGGACGGCGAAGAGGACGAAGAGCAAACGCTCAAGATGATCGCTCAGCGACGCGCAGCCAAAGCTCAGGCAGCTGCTCTGGCCAAAGCGCAGGAAGCGCGAGAACGAGCAGCTTCGACGCATGTCCCGATGGATGCTGGCTGTGCCGATGCCAGGCAAGCCATCGTTCAGCAGGCGACTGGCGGCTGCGACGGTGCTTCGGTCGGAAGCGTTCCGAAAAAGAGCGCTTCGACTGTTGTCGGTCTTGCTCCCGCGAGACAACTCAGCTTGGACTGGGCAGCGGGACGCGATCGTGCGGCGACATCGGCCCTTCCGAACAGCATCGGTGGCACGCCGCTCTCGCGCAGTGTCAGCGCACGTCAGCTGAGCATGCCGCGTCCCAACGAGTCGACTCCCCTTGCTCAGCAGCGAACTGCTGGCAAGCAACGACCGGACAGTGCTCCGACCAACGGTGAAAAGCGTAAGGCGGAATCTGCCAAGCCGAGTCGACGATCGCTGTCAGCCACGGATCTGACGCGACGACTGCATCAGGCCAAGCGAAAGGGCGATGCTGCGGCTCAGCGCAGTAACAGCACCGCTCGCAAGCGCACTGCCGCTGTCGCTGCTGCTCTGGAACTGGGAGACGAGAATGTCGACCCTGCTTCTGCTGCTGCCAAAGCCGCCGCTGCTGTCGCTCCCACGGTCCCGAGCCAGCCAGCTCAGCCAGCTCAGCCAGCCCAGCCCGCCAAACGACGACGCGCTCAACTCGAAGACATTGTGCTGGCCTCGAGCCTCGCCGAGCCCGCTCTGTCGTCCAAGGCACCTGCTCCCTTTGGCTCTGGAATGGCAGCGCCTGCATCGCCACTGCTCTCGTCGCGTCCGTTTGCGTCTCACGCATCGTTCCCCTCGGCCTCGCGAAGCATGCCTACGATGCTGGCGCCCTCGACACCGCAGAGCACCTCGCTGTACACCAGCACGGGCATGCCGCTCAGCACGCGCTCCGACCGGTTCAGAGCGATTGGTGCCAGTCCTGCCGGCACGCTCGGCCGCTCCTTCTCTGCCAACTATGCGAGTCATCGTCAGCCTGCTGCTCATCAGCTGCCTCGCGCTTCTGCTGTACGAGACCATGCGGGCCCGAACAGGAGCTGGGACCTCAGCAGCAGCGGCAGTGGCAACGGACACGCTCGCACCTTCAGCAACAACGACGACGGCTGGACGCCGCGCAGCACCCTCAGCGGTGGCTCGCTATCGCAGCCGCTGCCCCTCATCGCGTCGACTCCCTCGCGCGTGCTGGGCGACCGCACCAACTTTGGCGCCACGCCCTCGTCCAGCCTGTCGTCGCACCACCACCACCACCACCGCTCCTCGCACCACCACCTGCACGGGAACAGCTCGGGCGACGCGCCGTTCATGCACGACGACAGCGGCTTCTTCGACGGCATGAGCGAAGACGAAGACAGCCCGCCGCAGCAGCAGCAGCTGCTGGCGCACAAGGCGCGCGGCGCCGTCTCGCCGAGAAAGGCGTCGCTGCGCAGCATCAAGGCTCCCGCGCGCGTCGAGAGCGGCGACGACCGCCAGGCGGCCGAGCTGCTGCTCGGGCTCGGAAAGACGGTGGATTCCAGGGACAGCTCGTCGAGCCAGTGAGAGGGAGGCAGTCTGCGGACAGAAACGTAATGGATCAGGAGGATGGATGTTCCGCAGCATCGTTCAGAGCTTTCTAGCACATCGTAACCACACACAAAGTCTATTGCTATCAGACATGTTTTATCACAATGACCGCCATGGTCAGCGCAAAGAAGCTCGTGATTGCCATGTCATGCTTGACTCGTAGCATTCACTGTTGCAAACCAAATCAACAAGCAGTCAGCACACAGCCGCAACACCACAATCACGGTCGAGCCAGACTTACCAGCTCGACCTTCCTCTGGTCTGCGTCTCTCACAGACAACTCACCATTCGGCCCCGCTTGGCGTCTCTGCGCAGCCGACGCAATATCGAGATCCAGATACTCGGCCACGGTCAGCCGCAGAATCATGCACCACGCATGCATCGTCGCGTAGTCGAGCGCCGTCACGTCATCCGACAACTTGTGCCACACGGAGGGGAACGGCGAGGGGATGACGTGCAGGATGGGCACGCCCGCATGCAGGAACGGCAGATGGTCGTCCTCGATGCCGCCCCACGGCCTGTTTGGCGAGAAGAACGAGCGCGCGCTGGCGTGTGCACTGTCGCCAGCCGGCCACAGCACTTTGGCGTCCTTCAAGCGCGCCTCGGCGTCCGTCATGGCGGTGTGCAGCCACTTGGTGCTGTCGTAGTACGACGGCACGTTCGGATTGACTGCGCCGAGCAGGTCGAGCAGGATCATGTGTTCGACCGTGTTCATGTGCTCGATGGGTCCGTACGTGCTGCGGTACCTTCTGGCGGTGAGCTTGGGCGCATGCGACGTGCGACTGGCATCGTACTGCGTTGCGTCCCAGAACGTGCTCGTCCACTGCTTGGCGAGCGCCTTGGAGCCGTAGATCGAGTCCTGGTGCGTCCACACGCGGTACGCCTCCTCGCCGTCGAAGAACACGAGCTGCAGCGTGGTCTCCTGCGCAATCGACGGCTCGGACTGCTCCTGCGCGTGGATCTTGCGCTCGCGTGCATCCAGCGCGTCGTCCAACGCAACCGCCAGATCCACCATCATCGCACACGGCGCAGCACTGTCCGTAGCCCCCACGAATCCAGCCATGCCACTCGACGCGGCAAAGTACTTCGAGTCGTAGTGCGCCGCCACGACCAGCTTGCGCGGCGCGGCGGGGTTCTTGGTCAGGATGAGGTTGGTCATCTTCTTCTTGCCCTCGGGTGTGTCGGCGGTGAAGGTGTGCTGCTCGAGATGCCAGCCGAGCTTGCCCTTGGTCTTCCAGTCCATGGAGGAGAAGGCGCTCGAGTCGATGGCGCCGAGCTGCTTGCGAAACACATCGAGGATCGCTTCGCGCACCTTGCGGCTGTTGTCTGTATCTGGCGGTCGTGGGATGAGGATCTGTGAGAGGAGCGATTTGGGGTTGTGCGTGTCGAGGAAGGTGGCGGGATCGGAGAGCGCAGCGACGGCGGCTACGGCGGCTGTGGGGAGGCGGTCGTAGTCTCGTGTCTGGCTACGCACTGCGTGGGCCGCACACCAGCCGACGAGCAGACATAGCGCCACTATATGCTGTAACAGATATGACCTCTGTATCTTGGGTCGATGTGAATGCGAGAGGAGGGCGGGCATGGCTGATGTCGGACGGCGGTGCAACAGCATGCCCCTTCTTGTTGCTTCTCGAGTAGCGTGCGTCCAAGGATTCGAAGTTAGTGCGCTTGATCGAGAGCTTGCATCGTCCTCTTTTGATGTTGTTTTGATGTTGTTGTTGTTGTGCGACGTCGTCGTTGATGGTGGTGGGGTTCACAGCCAGAAGAAGGGTCTTTTGCTCGTTGCTGGTCCGAGCTCCGTTTTCCGTCCATTTTGGCTTGGCGCTCGTTTCGGAAATCGGGTTTGAATGCAACTCGATCGGGTGGCTGTTTCGCTTTGGGCTTTCGTCCTCCACCGCTTTCACAGCTTGTGCTTCTTCCATCCTTATCACCTCTCCTTGGCTCGAACAGCATACATGCGGTGCAGTCGCATAGGGTCGAAGGCAGCATGACCGAATCACGCCCTTGATCATCCCATCCTAGCTGGCATCCACTTCCAGCTTGCTCGAACCCGCACCAAGCTCTCGTCGACCAGCTTCAAACGGCGCATACAATCATCACAGCTGGCCCACCATGGCGATGCCAACATCCGAAGAGCAGTTTCTGCCTCGCCTCCTCGCCGTCTTCTATGCAGTATTCCACCCAACGGAAGGCCCCAAAGTCATTTATCAGGTGCCAGAAGGATCCATCACCGAGGAAAAGACGACTGGCAAAGCGGATGCTGCAACATCTTCTGCAGCAGCAACAGCTTCAGCAAATGCAAATGCAACATCAAGTTCCACCAAGGCGCAGCCGAACAAGGGCGTCGGGGTGCTCGGCGGAGAGCCCCTCTTCGACTTCTCTGCGCTCTCCGAATACCTCATCCCCAAAGCGCCATTGTGCGGCAGACTCGTCACCTCGATCGCCCGAGGCACGGTGGGCGTGCGTCAAAGGCACCACGAGCGTCACTCTCGAGCTCCGTCAGTCGTACCCGGTCGATCCGGCTCAGCAAGGTCTGGCGGCTCATCAAGAGCTTCCTCCATCAGGCCAAGAGGTCCCGAAGATGCCGACGCATCCGGCAAGCTGCAGCTCGAACAGCGCACATACAAGATCATGGGCTTCCCCACCTTGATCGAAGATGCGTCCAAGTATCAGAGGAACAACTTCATCTTCAACCTCTGCTTCGTCTTCGAAGGCCAGTCCGACGTCCGAGCGTACGAGCCCGTCGTTCGAAAGTGCGGCCGAGTGCTGCGCGGACTGGAGGAGACCCAGTCCTTCCTCTCCAGTCCCAAGAGCTTGCCGCGCATGAACGAGGTCATCGAGCAGCTGTTTGAGGATCTCAGCTCGTACAGCGAGAGCTTCGTTGCGCTACCGGAAGCGCCTCATACGTCCTACCTCAAATCCTCGTCCAAGCCCACCAGCCCCGAAGGACAAAATCTTGCTTCTCCGCCCATCGGTCCCGACGACTACATCTCGTTGGGAGCCAGCTTTGCCTCTCTGCGCGGCGAGCACCATCGCAATATGATCAACGAGAGGCTCAAACAGAAGCAGATGCAGCAGGCGTCCAACGGTGGCGGTGGTCTTCGGTCGCGCTCTGCTTCTGGCTCGGCGTCACCGCATTTCGAAACGGGCAAGAGTCTGACACCTCTCACAACGATTCGGAACGACGCACTGCCGATGGTCAAGAGTAACAGTGCTTCGGGCACCAGCGGTCCTGGCTCGGAAGGGCCCAGCTCGCCTGCCTCTGTCTTGTCTCCCACCGGCTCGAATGGACGCCGGCCGAGCATGGCTAGGTCGTCTACCATCGTTGGACTCACTGACGATGCGGGACAGGGTGCTTTTCCGTCGGAAGAGAGTCGGGACAATGCTATGGGCATCGTCACCTCGCGCAAGCAGAGTGAGCTCAGCCGTGAGCTGAGTGCCGCCGAAAGTCTTGGCAACGTGCTGACGAACATCGACAGCAACGCGTACGACAGCATCAACACGGCTTCGGGCACAAGACGATCGAGCCGCGGCAGCACAGTGGGCCCACACGAAGCCAACTCGCTCGAGCATCTCGCCGAGAGCATCGTTTCGCTGCGCACCATCGATGCTGCGCTCTTCGACTCGGCCAATGCGCTGCGTGCAGAGACGGCCGACAAACGCACTGCGCTCGTCGAGAAGCGCGAACCGCCGCACGGCCTCGGGCGCACCGTGCGCGATGCGATCAACCTCAAGCTCTTCCCCGTGTATCCGAACCCGACGCCGATCAACGACTGGGACGTGCCTGTTGCGCTGCTGGATCTGGTGTCGCGCGTCGACGGCAACTGGGACCTGACGCTGCGCCGCATCCTGCCGTTCATCGATGGCGTCAACCACGTCAAGCGCATCGCTCAGCTGGCCGACGCCGATCTGGGCCTCACGCGCGCGTGTCTGGAGCACCTCGTGTACTACGGCTGCCTCGGAGTGGTTGACATTTTCCAGTACTTCAACATGTACACGCTGCGGCCGGTGATCGCCAAGCTTGCGGGCGACGAGGCGCTGGGCCTCGAGTGCGCGACGTACGTCACGCGGCCCGGATATGCGTATCCGAGCTATCCGGAGATCCTGCGGCTGTACTCGTTGCTGCGCGCGGGCACGACGCTGCACGACTGGGTGGAGGACAACGACGTCGACGCCAAGGGGATCGATGTGCGTCGCTTTGTGTCGTTCGGCGTGATCCAGGGGTTCCTGCGCAGGGTGCATCGGTATCCGATCTACCTCGGTCCGCGGACGGGTGAAGACGGGTTTGTGGCGTTCGACGCGTCGGTGGTCAGCACGGTGCGCAACTCGCCCGTGGTGAGCTCGCCGGTGGTCAAGTCGAATGATTCGAACTTGCGGCGGTCCGAGGGGCAGGAGGCGCACCGGCGCGATCAGAGCGGCAGCCGCGAGCCGCGCGATCGACGGCCTCGCGAGCTGTCGGGCATGAGCGGCGCGTACAGCGCGTTCCAGCGGATCGGGCGGGATGGCAGTGTCGAGAGCCCGGGCGTGGGGCATCGGAATGCGTTGCGCGAGCGGGCGTCCGAGGCGCGGCTGAGCAACATCGTGCTCGGAGCGGGTGGCGGCAGTGCGAGCGCGTTCAATCTGGGCGACTCGTTCCATACGGCGAGTGCGGGTGGGTCGAGCCAGTTTGGCACGTCGCCGACGAAGCGGCATGCTCGGATGCGACAGCGGAACAATGCGCGCTTTCCGACGACGACGGCGGTCGATGTGGCATCGGTGGCGTTTCAGGCTGAGAGGCCGGCGGGGTCGGGGGCGGGGTCTGGCACGGCGCGCTCTCCCCGCAAGCGCGCGAGCGTGATTGGTCTGAGCACTGCCATCCCGAGCACTGCTGCTGCTGCTGGCGCAAGTGGCGCAGGCAGCGGGTTTGGAGGTGCGAGCGGATCGCATACACACCCGCGGTCCGGCACAGCCACGATCCCCGCCGAGCTGGTCGACATGCTCGACGGCCTGCACAGCGACGACGAGATCTGCGTCGCGTTCTCCATCTCGTGGCCGGAGCTCGAGAAGATGCTCGTGCAGATCGGCCGCTCCGCGCACGCGCGCGCGGACCACGTGGACACGGACGACGACGATC
>LT795054.1:748515-767730 GCA_900162835.1 Sporisorium reilianum f. sp. reilianum | reverse complement strand
GCTTGCTTTTTCCAGCCGTCTGTGCGGGGAAGAAGAAGAGCAAGGGCGAAATCTTCCTGCATGCTCTTTGCTTTTTGCCACCAAGTGCTCTCTGCACACAAGCTGTGCTCCATACACGATACCCTACACTCGGTGCTCCATCCAGGCTCATCACACAGTCTCGAGACTTGGTTCGGTGGCGAGAGCAACCCGCCAGAATTCGGTCCATCCTCGGCGTCGTTGCCGCTGCGCGGCTGGGCCCACCACTTTTGCGTGCGCCTCTGCACCTCACTCCCATCGCTCATCAAGCCTCTTACGGCTTTCACACTGCTGCACCGGTGTACACGATGACGCGTGCGACGCCGACGAGGAGCTCGCCGCGCAAGCGTGCGGGTGCTGCGCGGGCGGTGTCGACGGCGTCGCCGGCGGTCAAGGCTGAAGTGGAGGACGTCGAGTTCCCGCCTACGCCGAGTTCTGTGGGTGGTTCGCCAGTGCGCGGGAAGCGCAAGCGCGGAGACGTTAAGAGCGAGACTGCTGAGATTGGCGACTTGCTTGCGGCGACCAAGGAGGAGGTGGACGAGAAGGGCGGGCTAGCGTCAGCGCCGACTTCGCCGAGCAAGAAGCAATCGACGTCCGAGCGCAAGCTGGCCTCCTATAAAACATCGATCCTCGGCTCGCCGTTCCCAGACCACCCACTGCCGACGCCCGCCGAGGCAGAGCGCGTCGCGTGGATCCTGGGCGAGTTCCACGGGTACAAGCGCGAGTCCGACGGCGGGCGCGGCTTGCCCAAGTACACCCCACCGAAGGGTGACGACAGCTGGGGCGGGTGCGGCAACGTGCCCTCGGTGCTCGATGCGGTGGTGCGCACCGTGCTGAGCTGCAACACGTCCAACCGCAACTCGGCCGCAGCGCACCGCTCCATGACGGAACACTTCGGGCGCGCCAACTGGGCCGCGATCCACGCGGCGCCCGAGTCGGAGCTCGTCGACGCCATCCGCTGCGGCGGGCTCGCCAACAACAAGGCACGCACCATCAAGGGCATCCTCGCGCAAACCCTCGAAAAGCACGGCAAGCTCTCGCTCGACCACCTGCACGACGCCTCGGACGACGACATCATGCAGCAGCTCGTCGCGTTCAACGGCGTCGGACCCAAGGTCGCCAGCTGCGTGCTGGCGTTCTGCATCGGCCGGGACAGCATGGCGGTAGACACGCATGTGTTCAGGCTGTGCAAGGCGTTGGGCTGGGTGCCGGACAAGGCGAATCGCGACCAGACGTACTACCATCTGCATGAGCGCGTACCGGGGCATCTGAAGTATGCGCTGCACGTGCTGCTGATCGCGCACGGCAAGCGGTGTGCCAACTGCTCGGCCAAGGGGTTTGCGACGGTCAAGGACGACAAGGCGAGCGATGACGAAGGTGACGAGATGGTTGGGGACCGACCGTGCCCGTTGAAGGCGAACGGGCTGTTGGGGAGGAAGGGCAAGGCGTTGAAGGATGCTGCTTCTGCGAGCAGCACCACCAGTGCCGTAAAGGCCGAAAAGCAAGACCCCGATGCCGACACACCTCCAGCCTCCAAGAAACCCAAGTCTGCCTCGGACATCGACTACGCCGCCGCGCTGCGCACCGCGCTCGCCGCCTCCTCCGCCGACCTGCTCAAGATGCTGCAGCGCTCGCGCAGCACACGCTCGCGCAACCCGATCAGCACCCGGCTCAAGGACGCCCACTTCTCGCTCGAGCTCGTC
This sequence comes from Sporisorium reilianum f. sp. reilianum, assembly GCA_900162835.1. Lineage (NCBI taxonomy): Eukaryota > Fungi > Basidiomycota > Ustilaginomycetes > Ustilaginales > Ustilaginaceae > Sporisorium > Sporisorium reilianum. The sequence goes on along the minus strand of LT795054.1, from coordinate 766,009 downwards.
GACGCAGCCCAACTCTCGTCCGAACAGCGCAAGCGCGTCTTCTCCCTCTTCGAGACCAACATGAAGAGCATGTACCGCAACTCGGCGCTCGGCTGGAAGCCCACCGCGAAAAAGCGCGAGCTGTTCGACGACACGTCGCGCTTCGTCATCGTGCGGCCGCCTGCCGAAGAGGGCGCCGAGATCGCCGGCTTCGCGATGTTCCGCTTCGACACGGAGCCGTGTGCGCCGTCGGACCCGACGGCGCGGGACGGGGAGCGCGAGGTCGAGGTGGTGTATCTGTACGAGATCCAGGTGCGCGGGGCGAACCAGCGCGACGGGCTCGGCAGGGAGCTGATGGATGTGGTGTACGAGATGGGCAAGGCGGTGCGGATGCGCAAGGTGATGCTGACTGTGTTTGACGAGAACAAGGCGGCGAGGCGGTTTTACGAGAAGATGGGGTACGGCGTGGATCCGGCGAGTCCGAGCCTGGATGAGGACAGGAAGGGCAGGGTGGATTTCGAGACCATGTTCAAGCGGCTGTAGACGTGCAAAGCCATGCGTAGATGTACATTCCCCAACGATGCCAGAGTGCACGGGCGTGTGCAAGAGAGGCTCTACAAGGCCGCAGACCGCTTCCTGGTTGACCGCAGCGCATTGGTGCGCACACTAAAGTCCCTAAAGTACGAGTACTGATCCACGGGCGTCGCCCAGTCCGGCGTCGCGCCTCCAAAGAACCTTTCACCCAAAATATCGTCAGCCTCTTCAACTCCATCACCTCTCTCACGCTTTTTTGACGGCAAACACTTACGTCGAGAAGAGGATCCCCTTGATCGTGGTCGGGTAGAACACCTGGTCGTAGTGGATCACCGTGGACCCGTTGACTGCGATGTGGACCTCCCCGTTCGGGTGCGTCTTGTTGGTCTGCAGTGTGATGGTCTGCGAGATGTCGGTCCATCCGGCGCGGGCGTACGTGTACGAGTCTCTGCCCAGCGAGCTGCGAAAAAAAAGAACGGGGCACAGAGAACAGTGTCAGCTTCCTCGCTCAGCAGCGGTGGCACGCGGTGACAGCGGCAACTCACATGCCATAATCGGCATTGACATAGCTGTACGGCGGCACGTCGAGCAGCGCCGTCGTGTTCTGCCTGTCCTGCGGCAGGTACGCGTACAGCTCGCCCGCGCCGCCCGTCCTCCACGCCATGCGTGTGCTCCAGCAGTCGCTCGCATCATTCCCACCACCGCACCCCTCCGTGCCGCCGTATAGGCCGGGCATCTTGCCGCCCTGCACAAAGTCGTAGTATGCAGGCAGGAAGACCGAGTAGTTGAGCGTCACGCTCGCCGCGAGCGTTAGGTCGAACGGGGTGAGCGCGTAGAACTGCGTGCCGCCGACGGGGAGTGCGGAGGGCGTGTACGAGTGCGCCGGGTACAGGATCGATAGGACGCTGCCGGGTGGTTTGGGGGCCGTCGTTGGCAGTGCGGAGGTGCTGGATGTGGATGTGTGGGGGGAGGTCGACGTGTGCGTTGCAGTCGCAGAGGTACGCGTCGAGCGATGCGTGCTCATCGTGGTCGAGTCTTGCCGCTTGACCGCCCTCCTCGGCCTCCTCACCCCCGCTTCCACATCCACGCTCCTCCTTTTCCTCCCCGGCGCAACACTCGCCCAAACACTGCTCGGCAACCCGCCCTTCAACACCTTGGAGTTGTTCTGCCCACTCGAGTAGTACTCGATCCTAAACTCGTTCAGATCGCCAAACTTCGCCGCCTGCCTCCACACCGCTCCTGGGGTCGTCGCGCTCCGTGCTGCGGTCGCCAGCGCCGCCGAGGCACTGCTGCTGCTGCCGCTGCTGCTGCTCCCATGGCGGCGGTGCGAGAGCGTCAAGTAGACCGGGAAGAATATCGCGCTGAAGAGGGCGAGGGTGAGCACGAGTAGGAGCAGAGACAGCTTGCGCCGTGTCAGGTGTCGTCTGCGGTTGGAGGGTGGGGGTTCGGGTGCGAGCGGGGTGTACTGCGGCGAGAGCGGGGGTGTGAGCGGGTGCTTCTCCATCGTTGCAAGTAAGCCGCCTGGTGAGCGGAAGATCGGGGCTGTTGAAGAGAGAGTGGAGGGAGAGCTGCGCAGGTGGTCGAGTGGGCGCTCAGTCGAGGAGCACAGTGGTTCTTATACACCCTCTCGAGCCAGCCTCCTCCAACCGTCGGATCATCAGCGCGCGGCAAACGTCACCAACACACTCCAATCCACATGCAAGCTACCGCGCCAACGTCGATCGCTCCTTGAACAAAGCCGTGCAGAAACAGAATCCCACGCCTGCCCCACGTGCTCACACGCACAACGACATCAACCCTCCCTCACCTCAGTTCGAAGGCAGGATCCTCTTACATGCTGCTGCTGCTGCTACCGCTTCGCAACTCTACGCTGCTTCTCTGCGCACCAAGCTGTCAAGCACCGCATTTCACCAAATTTGGCGATTTTCGCTCCATTCGTCGGAGCTCCAATTCCAACGCACACGAAAAGCTTGAGCCTCTGCACCGCTGATCCTCGTTCCGCATCTGTCCCCAGCCCTTTCTTCGCTGCGGCCCGTGCAGGTTTCTCATGCACACAATCGTCCCAGCCACAGAAGGTGCGAAGGAAGAAAGTGGTATGCATTGAACGAAAATTGAAGATGCGAGGACGAAAAACAGGTTGAACGAAAAAGCCAGGAAAGAAAATGCAAATGCGAAGGTTGGGGAGAAAGGGAAGGGTGGGTGGAATGCAAAAGATGTTTGTGTTTAGGAAGCTGCTGATGCTGATGCAGTGCTTCGTCTTCACGACATGTAGCGAGGGAGAATGTTGCCCGTAGTTCCAGCGCGGAGCAACGGTCGACGGGCAACACCGAGCGAGCCCATGCGAGGCTGCAGGATCATGACGGGTTTGCGACTGCCGGCGGCAGCGCAAGGACTGTCGCCGATGCCATCTTCAAAGGACGAGTCGCCGACGCTGCCGAAACTGGTGTCTCCCGCTGCAGCAGCAGCAGCAGCAGCTGCCGCACTCGAACCCGTGGCCTCTTCGGCCGTGACCCCATTGACCGAGCTCTGGCCGTGCTGTGCTTCAGCTGCCAGCAGTCGCGGCGCAAGCTTCGAGACTCCTCCAGGGCAGGGCGACTCCTCCATGAACAACGAGGGGTCCTCCTCTTCCTTGATCGACTGACGTGCAGCGCCTCGCGAAGCCAAGTTCTGGCCCAGCGACTGCCTCTTGCCCTCGCCGTACGTAAAGCTACGGTGGCGCGAGAACTGCTTGCGGAAGCCGTTGAGCTCGGTCGACCTCTTGGCCAAGAAACGCGGGTCGTCCATGCAGACGTACTGCTGAGGCTCGCACAGGTTGGCGTAGGTCTGGAAAAAGTTGCAGTATCCGCCTTGCAAGATGTAGATCTCGGGGAAGTGGCAGTTGGGGTAGTCGTGCGCCAACGCTCGGTCGGCCTGTCGCAGCGCCAGAGCCATGGTGGGCGCTCGCTTGCAGCTAAACTCGCAGTGAAACACGAGGATGTGCTTGCGTCGGTTGCCAAACTTGTCCGCTTTGCCGCTCTGCGAGCGTAGAGGAAGCGGCTCGCCGTTGGCATGACGGCCCTGACCGGGCTTGAGGAAGTGACCGACGACCCTGTCGACCGTGCTGAGGTTGATGGCGCCAGGGATGTGGCCGCCCTCGTACTCGTAGCCGAAGCGGCAGTCGACGACCTGGAAGCTCATGATGGCATTGGTGTACTTGCCTGCGAGCAGATCGGTCATGGTGTGAGGCGTGATGCGCATGAGGCCGTCGTCCTTGACGTTGAAGCAAGGCAGGACCTTGCCCTCCTTTTCGGAAGCGCCAAAGCCAGGCAGGCTCTCTGCGCTGGCCGGCGAGTTGGTGTAGGCGGGATCGGCAAGCGCCAAGTCGTCCATCATGGTGTCATTGCCGCGCGAGCCGCTGCGCTTCATGCCCGTGCCGTACGCCAGAGGGGAGCTGTCGTCCTTGCTGCCGCGACGCAAGCAGCCGGGACGCGCGCGAGCACGCATTCCAGGGGCGATGGGCGAGCCATTGGCATCCGTCACCTCGCCGTGACCAGAGAGCTGCGGGCGGCGACGGTCGGGCGAGACAGGAGAGTCGACGCTGCTGCTGTACGAGTTGACGCCGAGCTTGGACGTTGGCGCCGAGGCTGCTGCACCTCCAAGGACGGAGCTCTGGTCAAAGGCAGAGAAGCATCGGCGAGGAGCTGGAGCAGTGGGGCGAACGACTCTGCTGGTCTGACCGCTGACGCCAAGCACTGGGTAAGCACTCTTGATGGCGGGCTGGTCGTTGGTGAGCGAAGGACGCTTGACATAGGGGTTTGCTCGCTTGCCCAACGAGGTACGGAGTGCACCGACACCGGAGCTCGAGCTGGCGCCCGAAACGGCTCTGGGCACAACAGCCACGGTGTTGGCACGCTCGAATGCGCGCGTTCCCAAGGATGTGGTGCGCTTGGGCGGGGGCATCCTGGTGCAGGGGGACGAGGCAGGAGGCGAAGAGACGCCGGGGGAAGCAGCAGTGCTCGACATGGCAGCAAGCAGGCTGGGCGCTTCGGACGCCATGCCGAGCCTGCTTGCGAGCTTTTCGGGGGACAAGGGGTCGTAGAAGTAGTCGGCCATGGCGCCCGAGATCGAGTTCATCGAGGGAGAGGGGGAAGGGTTGATGTCGTCTTCATCGTCCTCCTGGCCGGGCTCGCTTACGAGAGAATGACGTTGCCAGAGATCGTCGTGTGGCTTTTGGTCGTCTTGGGAAAGGGTTTGGCGTGCACCGAGCTCGTTCTCTACATCTTCAAAGAAGGAGGCAGCCGAGGCTGTGCGAGACGAGCGCTTGCTAGAACGTGCGCCGGGCATGAGACCCGAGTCGGAGAGGCGGTTTCGCACGGCGAGGCTCGAGCTGGGTCTGGAGGAGGAAGATGCAGCAGCAGCAGCAGCAGCAGCAGCAGCAGCAGCAGCGAAGGATGGATCACGGTCAGCAAAGGTGGCCGAGAGAGCAGGACGTGGCTTGGCCGAGGCGACGCCCATGAGTGCCGAGGAAAGCTGGGAGATGCGCTCGTTGGCCTCGCTCTGGCGTGTAGGGAGCGAGTTGGGTCTGCGCTTGGGTGGAGGCTCCTTGTCTGGGCTGCTGAGCAGTTCTCGGTCTCGAGCAAAGATGCGTTGCGAGTTGAGAGCGATCTCGGCGCCAAAGAGGCGCGAGGACATGGTGTGGGCGAGTTGCAGGGAGGACTTGCGCTCGGTAGCGGCGGGTCTGGCACGGCTGGATCCACCGAGAACCGGGTGAAGGCGGTCGTGGGTGGATGCAGCGGTGGAGGATGCGCCGACGTGGATGTTGTCCATGAGTTTGGGTAGCGCGTCGGATGGTGAAGGGCGGATGTGGGAGAGAAGAGGTGCGACGGGAGCTGGCGAGATGTCCATGTCTCTGGGAGAGCTCATCTTGGCGGCGAGGCCAGGCGAGCGAGCGTTGAGGGTTGTGCCCATGGCAGCCCCGAGCGTGTTGGAGGGACGCGGCGAGGGTCGAAAGCTTGGATGCTGCTGCTGCTGCTGCTGCTGCTGCTTTGATGGTTCGGTGTAGACATTGTGGAGGAAGGGCTGGTGATGGAGCTGGTCCTTGTTGGCTGATGCGAGGCTTTGAGCGAGACCGAGGGAGCCTGCGCCGAAGAGGAAAGGCTGAGGAGGTAGCGACAAGGCCGTAAAGCCCTGGGAAGCGTGACCGTCCAAGGAGTCCGAGATGGACATGGAGGAGCCAAAGGACTTGTCAAAGTCGGCGGGGAGGTCGTCGTTGGCGCAGCATTTGGGAGAGCTTGGCTGTTGGAAGAGGTCGAACTTGGGTGCGGGCGCGAGCGGCGAAGAGAGCAGAGTGGCCATGGTGGTGGCGGTAGGTGAAGCGCGCGGCGCACCGGGGTCTACGGGAAGAGGGTTGGATCTAAGGGTGTAAGCGTGCAAGTGCTAGAGTGACGTGTGCGAGACGGAGCAATGGCGAGAAGTCTTGTGGTGCGCAGATGCTTTTTGGCCAAATGACGATACCAGACGACACTAAGCAGATTGTCGAGGAGAAGGGGTATCGATGGCCGTGACAGGAAGTCTAGATGGAGCAGTCGGCCACGCTGGAGGAGAGTGTTGACGGTGGATGGTGATGAAGAGGCGCTGTATGAGAGACGCGACGAGCCGACTCGAGTCGAGTCGAGAGCGATGATGATGATGATGGTGACGAGGAGGAGGGCGATAGAGATGAGAAGGGAGGAGGCAAAGATGGAGAAAAGGCAGACGGACAAGCGCTGTTCTGCTGCAGCGTTGCGCTCCAAGCGACAACTGTCAAAATTGTGACTGAATAGAGAAGCACTAGCCAAGGTGGAGCAGCGAGCAGGCAACGCTCACTTCGTTGTAGAGTTGGTTGGCCTCTCTCCTTATTGTCTCTCAGTGTGATCAAGTGCAATTTTGAGTGTGTGACGTCTGAAAATCGAGCAACGCACGGCAACGAGAGGCAGACGAGCAGAGGCATTTCGAGACAAAAGAACATGCATGCAACGCAGCCCAGCGAATTGTGACTTTGTCGAAGAGCGAGTGGTGGCTGTCGGTCCTCCTCCGCACGCTGCCTCCCCCTTTGGACCGACTGTCCTTGGCACCGACTGTCCTTGCTCGCTTTCCGCTTGGGTCGGCTCATCCGAAAAAAAAAACAGCCTCATGGTTTGCAGCAATCTATCGCTCCTTCCGCTCGTCTCGCTCCCGCTTTCTCTGTCTCCGCTCTGTCGCTGTTCGAGTCGCCCACGGAAGAGCACCGACACTGGGGTCAGGCGGCAAGACTCGGACCACAAAGCAGGCGCTCTTCTCTGCGACGCTCCGTCGTCATCTCTGCCATTGTGCCATCTTGCGCAGAGAGGCAGCGAGACAAAGACGACAAGCGAGACACAATACAATCATCAGGATTTCGACGGATGGATGGGAAAGACAGCAAGATCCCATCTCGGCAAGAGCAGAGCCGACGCGTCGACGCGGGGCGGCGGCGGAGCACGAAAGAGCACCTCAACGGGAAAAAAAAAATGAGCCTTGGTAAGGAGAGAGATGGCTTTGCTCCTCCTCGCTCGATGGCTTGCATCCAAAGACCAGGCTGAGAGCGCCAGAGCCACACCGCTAGAATCCGCCAACCGCCACCACCACACAGCGAGGCGAGACAGGGGCCGAGAGCGGATCAACGCTGCATGGCCGCCAAAGTTCAAAATGTTCGTTCTTGGATTTGCACAGATTTTTTTTTTATTTTTTTTTCTCCTTTTCTTTTCTTTTCTTTTTCTTTTCTGATTTTCCGGCAGAGAGCGACTGACTGAGCGGCAACTGCGCTTGCTCTCTCTCTCTCTCGCAACGAGAACAACACAGACCCTGGATTTGCATGCACGCGATGACGTTCAAGAGGCGATTGGCAGCGACAATGGCAACAAACACTGAGACACGCTTCTCTTTGTTCCAAAACAATTCCTCTTTTGCCTGCAGCCTAGGCCAGCAGCCAAACGGAACACAAGCGACCGAGCAGAGATCCAGTGGGACGATCGCGTCGGCATGTTCGCACGCCCCTATTCCACCACTGCACTGCTCTTCCCCGCGAAAATCAGCATCGACGTCACGCGGCTTGTTTGCAATGGTAGCGAGACTCGAATGATCGACAGATCGACGTCACCTGCTGTGGAAGCGATCGACAGAATGGATCTTCACAATCGTCACATCGTCATCTTGGACCCTGATGACCGGCATCGCCTCTGAAGAAGCGTAATCAAAACACCATGACGAAAGCGAAGCGCGCGGTTACCCGCCAAGTGTCAAGCTGAGGCGCTTCAGATGGCAGGGCCAACAGCCGGTAAAACGAGCTGGTCAGGCCCGCAACCACAAACACGGGAGCGTCCAGTCGGGATCCGGATGGCTTCTTCTCCAGGATGACCAGTCTCGTTCTGGCTGCGAGTATTCAACGTGCTTCTTGGTTGTACTTGGCCACCTGCAAGACCACATCGGACATCAATCAGAGATGGAGCGCTTGGCTGCTGTTGAAAAGAATCTTTCTTCTTGCTTGGCACGAGAGCGCTTGCTGGGTTGGCGCGCTTCCACAGTCACAGCTGCCGACAAGTTACACACAGCTCATCAAGACTATGTCCCAAAGTCGTTCTCTCTTGTTTTCAGGCACACTTGGCGGGACAGCGGATGATAGCAGACAAACAAAGTGTTGTTGCTACAGCGGTCGGAGTCAAGCCTGGCCAGAGCAGAAAGCTGCAACTAAGCGAGGGCCTACACGTTTGCGGCACATGTAGCACAATTCTCTCCGCTCCTTCCACCGAGGTCTCCGCAGCTCGCCTCTGCTTGGATGGAGCGAACGGGCGATACCATCCGACAGATAAGCGCTTCGCTCAACAACGACTTGCGGATCTCCGGCCGACGCAGACGACATGTCGTACGCCGATCCGGTTGCCAATTTAGCTTTTCGGCGACCGCCACCGCAGACTGCAGCAAAAGACCCCACCGACCCCCTTGCGAGCAATGTCATTTTGTTTTGACAGATGATCGCTTGGCCTCGCTTATTGCGACATGTGTTGTCGCTCTGTTTTGCTTTGCTGTTGCGTTGAGTGGCAATCATGCCAGCTAGCATGCTGTGCAGGCCCCTGCCTCAGAGTGGGCCCATCTAGACCGTCGTTGGGCCAAGCGAGACGATTTTCGCAGGCACGTCGAAAGCGAGACACCGAACAAACACGATGCGATCCCATGCTAGCATCCACCATCCTCGCCATCACCGAAACGACTTCCGACAACACACTCGATCCTTCTGGTGCTCGATTTGCCTGCAGTAAGCTGGATCAGCCAGGCAGTCCACTGTATGCACGCTCGATTCTGTTCGTTTACGCACGTCATCGAGCGGCCACTGCAGTCGATTGTTTCTCGCATTTCATCTCAGCAATCCAGTCTGTCTCTTCTTTGTTCGCACCGCCTCGTCAGCATCGAAACGCACGTATTTGAGTCGGCGAATCAAGCAGCATGCATCACTTGGCGACCGAGATGAGCGGCAAGGGGGAGTTGAAGCTGGAAGCGTCTGAGCCTCAAATCGTCGAGCTTGGAGCGGGTACGCTCAAGCTAAATTAAGCCTGCCAAACACGCGCTTGCCTGTCCGCCCGCCCGCCCGACCGCAAAACCAGGAACGCAGCCCAAGAAGAAACGACACAGACGCCGAGTCTGGAATCCGAGTTGTCGCAAAGAGCTGCACTGCAAAGCACTTCGGACGCACGACGTGCAGCTTGCACCAACTCTTCGCCAATGGCTGCCTTTGCTTGTTTCTTCTTGTTGGTCCACCTCTCTCTCTCTCTCCCTCACTTGCTTCGGTTTTTCTTGCGAACAACAGCCACAAGGATAAGCTCGAAACTTAAGGTTAAGGCTGCACGTCCGGGGTGGGCCAGGGTTCAGAAGAATCTTTCTTCTCGTCACCAAAAAAAGGCTTGGAAGGGTTGCGTCTGTGTTTACCCTCAAGATTGTCACTCACAGGCAAGCGGATCCGACGTCTGACCTTGCCGGACTCGACCGGAGGATAGGACAAGAATGCAAAACGGCGATTGCTGGAGCTGCGCTTCCACGGGCGATTCTTCCAAAGCCCAGCGACCCGGATTGACTTGAAGCAGCGCACGACAATGCACAAAGAAGCCATTGCGAAAGCGGCGGAAAGGCTGAGCTACAGACACCATTATCTCAAGGGCGCTGGAATGAGATGAAATTGCGATGCGATGCGATGCTATGCTATGCCATGTAAGGTGCAAGCAGAGCGGAGGCTGAATCGCCGATCGAAACACGAGTTGTTCGCTCCGATGAGATTCAAATTTTCTCTCGTTTCTCCACAGACCCTTTTCTTCGAAAATTACGCAGCGAAGAAGAAGAAAAAAAAAAAAAGGTCAAGAAGAACGAAAGAAGAAAGGCACGGCAGTCACCACCAATCCTTCCCTCCTTCGATCGACATCGTCCAAGCAACTCCACCATCGAGTCGACACCTGCAAGACTCACTGTGCCGACTACCGCTTAGCACCTACCGACAGTCGTTGTGCTGATTTGCAGTGCAGGCAATCAAGACTGCAGTTCCAGTCTCCAACACCTTCTCTCCTCGCCACGGCCCGTCTTCGTCCACGATGAACGGAAACAACCTCCAGCTCTTCTGGGAGATCGCCTCCTCCGACCAGGATGCGCGATTGGCCTCGGCGAACCAGCTTGTCCAAGAGCTCCTCTCTCAGCAAGACGTGCTCGCTTCCTCCTCCAAGATCACCCTCGACCTCCCCACGCCACCAGAGAGCAGCGACGCAGACCAGCATGACAACGACCACGACCCTTCCAGTGCCTTGACAGTCGACGAGCAAGAAGCAGACGCCGTCGAGGAAGCGCTCGGCAACCGCACCGTCGCCGACCTCATGTACGCCCTTCGACGTCTGCTGCGAGGTCTTGCAAGTCCCAGGGAGAGCTCGCGTCTCGGCTTTGCTGTCGTCCTCACAGAGCTTCTCTCGCGCATCCGCTATGCCGTCACCGCCAACGAGATCCTCACCCTCGTCCTCAAGTACTCAAATCCACAAGTCGCAGCGAGCAGGCAGGAGCAGAAGGATTTCATGTTTGCCAAGCTCTTCGGCATCATGAGCCTCGTCCAGTCCGACTTGCTCGTGCAGCCCACCGCCACCATCCACGACTTTAAGCGCCCCATGCGCATCCTCATCGCGCTTTCTTCCGACAAGCCTTGGATGGCAGAGAGCTGTGCTTGGGTCATGGTCAACGCTGTCGCTCAGCTGCAGCGCCCCGAGGTCCAGATCGACTGGGCCGACGCTGCGCAGTCGTGGATGACCCGGCAGATCTCCTCGACCAAAGAGCTCAGCCCCGAGAAGCTTGCCGTGATGCTGCAGCTCAGCCACGGAGCAGGCGCCGACTTCTTCCACAACGTTGCCCTCCCATCCATGCGCAAGGAGCACCCGCTCTCCACCGCCAACCTCGGCGCGCTGGCCCGTGTGCTCAAGGAGGCCATCCCATCCGAGAACGAGGCGGCTGCTCCCGTCGGCGCCCGCTCTCGCTGGCAAGCCAAGATCCACTTTGTCTGGGATCTCATCCTCGACATCTTTTTCGACGACGCTGCTTCCAACGCCGAGACCAGGATCGCTTCGTTCCCGGACTTTTACCGTGTCGTCGTCGACGAGACGCTCTTTGCCGCCGCTTCGTCGCACGACCGCAAGTCGTGGGGCTTCCAGGTCTTCCAGCGTGCGCTTCCGCGTGCCAGCGACACCGACAAGCCCATGCTCTTCACGCCCAACTTCATGCGCACGCTCATCAACCAACTCGGCAACCGCGAACGTTTGCTGCATCGCGCCGCCGTCAAGGCCACCGAAACTATTCAAGAGGTTGTCAAGCAGCAACCACACCTCGGCTTCGTGCTCGTCACCCAGCTCATCGGCAAGAACGGCCACCAGAACTTCGACTCGATCACAAAGACCAAGACCGTCGAGCACGTGCTGTCTGCGCTCGACACGCACCGCGTGCGCGAGTATGTCAAGCACCTCGGCGACATGATCTGCCAGGGCATCGACACCGAGGACGAGGACGAGTTGACCGAGATCACCAACCGAAGGAAGTGGGCGCTGGACCAGCTTCTCTTCCTCGTGCGCACGCCGACCGTGCCCAAGGACGACCAGCTGCTCGTCGACATCCTCGCCTTCCTCGCCGCGCACGGCTACTTTACCATGCAGAAGCCGCTCAAGAAGCGCTTCCTGCTCGAGCGTCTGCCTACGCCCGCCTTCACCGACTCGCTCAAGCAGGTGACGCGATCGCGCTTCCTCTCGAGCGTCTCGGAGCTCGCCAAGCAAGCCTCGTCTTCTGCTGCCGGTAGGAAGACGCCCGGTGTTGCGCAGGACGGCCAGCTGTGGCTCGCCAAGGCGCACGACATCCTGCTGCAGCTCGAGAAGGACAAGAGCTTCAAGTCGATCTTCGACCACGACGACGAGATCGCCGCCAAGCTCGCCGACGGCGTGCGCTGCCTCGACAAGGTGCGCAAGTACGAGGCCAAGAGCACCGACGCCGACGTCAAGGAGCGCGCGCGCGCCTTCCAGTCGCTGCTTCTTTCCGCTCTGCTCGTGTCTGCCGACGCGGCGGACGGTGCCTCGGACCTGGTCGAGCCGCTCTCTGCGTGTGCCGACAAGCTGTTCCCCGCCGCGACGGCTGCTGCGGCTCGCAAGGCCAAGCAGGTTGCGGAGGTGGCGGAGGAGGACGGGGTGTCGGGCATCGCGCTGCTCTGCGAGTGCCTGCTCAGCTGCCTTGAGCTTTCGTCGGCTTTCCTGCGTGCTTCCGCCAGCAACGCGTTCGAGGCGTTCGCACAGGACATGACCAAGGAGAGCATCGGCTTGCTGCTTTCGCATCTTGGCACTGCCGAGGCGGCGGCTGCCGAGCAGGACGAGGACGAGGACGTGGACGACGAGGACGTTTCGGAAGAGGACGACGACAAGCCAGCTTCCGACACGTTGGCGACCAGCGACGACGACGTGTCGGACGCCGATGCTGACGATAATATGGACGACGACGAAGACGAGCAGGTCGACGAGGAGCTTCGCGCTCGCGTGCGTGCTGTGCTCAAGGAGTCCGGCATGGCCGATCCGGACGACGAGGAGGAGGACGCGGAGGATGCACAGTCGGACGCGGGCTCCGAGTCGAGCGTCGAGTTCTCCGACTTGGGCGACGACGAGATGATGCTGTTGGACGACAAGCTCGCCGAGGTGTTCCGCCAGCGCGTCTCGGCGGTGCGCGACCAGAAGGAGGCCAAGCAGGAGGCCATCGCGCTGCGCTTCAAGGTGCTCGAGCTGGTCGAGACGTTTGCGCGCAAGCAGCCGCAGAGCGCGCTGATGCTCGACCTCATCCTGCCGCTGTACGAGCTGTGGAGCCACGGCGACGAGGACACGGAGCAGCTGGGCGCCAAAGCCAAGACGCTGCTGCTGGGGCGCATCAGCAGGGCCAAGACGGTGCCGGACGAGTTTGACGCCGACCAGGTGGGCGCGCTGCTGCAGCGCATGCACGCCGAGGCGCGCGAGTCGCAGTCCAACGACGTGTCCAACGTCAGCCAGGCGCTGAGCCTGTATCTGACCAAGGTGGCGCTGTCCAAGAGCGGCAACGACGTCAAGGCGGCGCTGGGAGGCAAGCTGGTGGACATCTACCGCGAGTCGCTGCTCGACTACCTGCTGAGGAAGGCGAGCCGGCTGCGCCACGAGTTTTTGATCGATGCGTTCCGTCGCTTCCCGCTGCTCGGGTGGGAGCTGCGTTCGGAGCTGCTGGACAACTGTCGACCGGGTGCGGCGACGCGAGCGTTCCGACAGGTGCAGGTCATGTCGATGCTCCAGGCGGTGCTGACGCAGATTGCGCAGCGAGCCGAAAAGGCACAGGTGCTCGCGTTCGTGCCCGAGATCAGCACGTGCTTTGCGCAGATCGTGCACGACTCGTGCGACGCCGCGTCGACGTCGGCGCTCAGCGCGAACCACATGAAGGACACGATCAGGTTTGTGCTGCAAGCGGCGAGGATCAGCGCGAGGATCGAGGCGGCGTCCCCGGACAAGCTGCAGAGCGCATGGAAGGTGGCCAAGCTGCAGGACGCCGCCGAGAAGCTGCAGAGCTCCAAGAGGTACAAGGCGTCGACGTCGATCCACGACTTGATCAAGCAGCTGCTCAAGCAGGTGCAGCCCGATGCCGAGGGTGGTGCCGAGGGCAGCAAGAAGCAGAACAAGAAGCGTGCTGCTGACGACTCGACGGCCAAGGTCAACGGCAAGGCTGCGTCGCCGGCCAAGAAGGTCAAGGCGAGCGCCAAGTAGGTTAGCTCTTTTCGTGACACTGTAATTCAAGGGAGCCTTCTCTTTTCTAGGATATGCTCTGGGTCTGAAGACAGCGTCTGGAGTAGTGAGTGCGAAGGCAGGAGATGCAGCCATGAGACGCAGTGGAACCTTCTGCAGCCAGCGACAGCTCGGCAAGATTGGATGAAAAATTCCAAAAGAGGTGTGATTCCTGCTGGCTGGCTGGCACTTATGCATCAACCAGCACTTCTTGTTTCAATCCTGCACTCGACGAGCATGCTAGACTCGAGGCTCGAGATGAAGTCGTCGAATGAAGCATATTGCCCCACCGACGTCAGTCTCGGACCACGAAGACGAAGACGACGAAGAAGAGGCTTTGCGAGCTGCCGTCTGCTCGCCACGCTTCTTTTGGGACCAAAAAGAAAGGGAGGGATCTGCAAGCTGCACGCAAAGCGAAGAAGCACACAAACATTTTTGGTGCAAAGAGAGTGGGTACAGAGTCTGGGGTGGATTTCAAATTTGAATTGCGTCCGTTGTCGAGACTTGAAATGCATGCTGCACGAGATGCACGATTCAAAGTCTACATGTAGACCGCTCTAGAACCGGTCGAGACGCTGCCTTGCCTGTGGTAGGTCTCTGTCCAAGCACACCTTTTACGATCGCTTTCCTTTTCGCGTTTCATTGAGCGTTGGCGTCAATGCAAGAGCACACAGCATCGAAGTGGGGGTTGCTCTTCTGCCCGGTGCGCATTCACCGGTTGAGCAGAGGAGGAAATGGAAGATGAGATGGCCATCGACTGCGGACCCCCACACACACGAGTCACACCTTTGAAAGGCCCAAACAGTTACCACGAAAAACGGATTCAAAACTTGGCCGAAATGATCGACTGACTCACTTGAAGCGGTGAGCCGCACTCGACAAGAGCGGCAGCGCAGGGCAGCGCAGTTGAATTTTCCAAAAGAATTTTTGACGAATTTCAAGAGCCATTTTGAACTCCTTCGTTTGGCTGGCTGGCTGGTTGGCTTGCTTGCTGGCTGCGTGTCTGCACTTCGGTGCCTGTGCGTGTGTGCGTGCGTGTGTGACTGTGACTGCTGCTGCTGCTGCTTGGACCAGCTTGCTTGGCTGCGTCGCACCCCTCTTTCGAGCCTGTCAAGCGTTTCTCTCGCGTCTCCCGCCGCCCAGATCGACCGACTTGTCACGCTCGCTCGCTCGCTCGCTCTCACCCTCGCTCTCGCTCTCGCTCCGCTGGCTTCTGGTCCAACGCACATACAGACACCCACCCACACTGTCTGTCACACTGTCACACTCTAGCACACACACGCACGCACGCACGCACGCACGCAACTACGCCCTCGAGTTGGATTTTGTCACTTTCACCTTCACCTTCTTTTCTTCATTTCTCTTTTCCATCCACCTCTCTCCTCTTTCCTCTTCACCCCATCTCTTTCTACTCGGGCTTCTTGTCGCTGCGCACTCTTTTCGATCGCCGTGAGCTTCGAACGCTTTTATCCAACTCTTTGCTCACGACTGCATCGGTGCAGACACGGCGCGGCTCGATCTACCTCGACGCATCTAGGGCCACATCATCATCTCGTCGAGCAAAACTTGCATTGATTGGCCATCATCTACCTGGGCACCCTTCGTCTCGACTTCTCTCGAAAGTCGCAACAAGCATCATCGCATTTTGCTCGTGTCTTGGCCATCACGCAACCTCCTCTCCTTTCCTTCAAAATCTAGGCCACATCTTCCGTCGCATCCGTGCAAACCCCATCACACTCGCTCTCGCTCGGCATTCGCAGTCAGCTATCCCCTGAAGCGGTCGCTCCTCTGAACTCACCACCGTCGAGCCAGCCCAAACTTTCGATCCCAACGGCATCCCTTCGAAACCTCTCATGGCACACCAGCCGCTTTCACAGCCGTATCACAGCTCATTCGCAACCGCATCCATGACCTCTCACGCCTCTCATGCCAGCTCCGGCTCCAACGTCGTCGGCGTCCACTACCGCGTCGGCAAAAAGATCGGAGAGGGCTCCTTTGGTGTCATCTTTGAAGGCACCAACCTCCTCAACTCCCAAACCGTCGCCATCAAGTTTGAGCCGCGCAAGAGCGACGCTCCCCAGCTCCGCGATGAGTACCGCACCTACAAGATCCTCGCCGGATGCACCGGCATCCCCCAGGTCTACTACTTTGGCCAGGAGGGTCTCCACAACATCCTCGTCATCGACCTGCTCGGTCCCTCGCTCGAGGACCTCTTCGACATGTGCGGTCGCAAGTTCAGCATCAAGACCGTCGTCATGACGGCCAAGCAGATGATCACGCGCGTACAGACCATCCACGAGAAGAACCTCATCTACCGCGACATCAAGCCCGACAACTTTTTGATCGGCCGTCCCATGACCAAAGGCGCCAACATGGTGCACGTCGTCGACTTTGGCATGGCCAAGCAGTACCGCGACCCCAAGACCAAGCAGCACATCCCGTACCGCGAGCGCAAGTCGTTGAGCGGCACCGCGCGCTACATGTCGATCAACACGCACCTCGGTCGCGAGCAGTCGCGCCGAGACGACCTCGAGGCGCTCGGACACGTTTTCATGTACTTCCTCCGCGGCGGCCTGCCATGGCAGGGTCTCAAGGCGGCGACCAACAAGCAAAAGTACGAAAAGATCGGCGAGAAGAAGCAGAGCACACCCATCAAGGAGCTCTGCGAGGGGTTCCCCGAAGAGTTTGGCATCTACCTCAACTATGTGCGCAAGCTCGGCTTTGAGGAGACGCCCGACTACGACTTTTTGCGCGAGCTTTTTACCAAAGTGCTCAAGAGCTCCGGTGAGCAGGAGGACGGTGTCTTTGACTGGATGCTCCTCAACAACGGCAAGGGATGGGAAGCCGGCACCAACCGCGACCGTCGTGATGACCGCGACCGTCAGCGCGAGACGCGTGCGTCGGCGGTGCCGCAGGCATCAGCAGCAGCGGCTGCTGCCCAGCAGCAGGCGGCATTGGCGCGCAACGGATCCAAGGGCGCTCGTAAATCGGGCGGAGTGGCGCAGCAGCAGCACATGCAGAGCGAGCGTTCGCAGGCTGCACAACTGCGTGCCAGCCATGGCGATTTCAACACGAATGGATCCGGGTACGGTGGTGTGGGACATGCTTCGAATGTTGCTGTCCACGACGCTACTGTGGCAGGCATCCCTACGCAGAACGGTACGAGGGAACACAGCCACGTCGGCCACATGACGCCGCGGGATATGTCTTCTGGCAACGGACTGGACGGTGGACGTCGTGCCGACACCCGCCAGGCTGTGGGTCTCAGCAACGGCGATGACCACCACCCGGCTGAACGCAAGACGTTTGGCCAGAAGCTGGTGGATGTGTTGACTTGTCGATGCGGTTGAGTTGCGTTGTCGCGTTGGACATCAGCAGCCAAGTTAGCGGGGCAACAATACCCATCGTCGGATTCCATGGATTGGTGCTCAAGCACGAGCTCTGATCCATGTCGTCCACGCCTTCCATTCCTCGCGCGCCGCCCTTGTGTCCTTCGCCGCTTCTGTTTCCCCGCGTAGTTGTCACCACCACATCCTTGAGATTCTTTCACTGCCATCATCCCTATCACGAGCACATATCTGCTGCTTACCGACCGCCCCCTCATCAGCTCATTTTCCATCTTCAATGTATATGTTGTCCACTTTTTTTAGTATCTCTCGCCC
>LT795054.1:714437-748370 GCA_900162835.1 Sporisorium reilianum f. sp. reilianum | reverse complement strand
TCTCTCTCCTCCTCTCTCTCTCTCTCTCTCTCTCTCACGGTCACACAAAAACGCTCTCTCTAGTCTTTCTTTCGTATTGAACTATTCAAACACTCTTGTTGTCACTTGCAAGCGATCTTGCACAGTGGAGGACTCGGTTGGATGCTGCCTGTGCTCTCCGAGTGCTGCATTTGTGATCAGAATGTCGTGTCCTCGCGCGGGAAGCAGCAGAGAGATGGGTCGATGTTGGTGAGCAAGGCGAAAGTTGGTCGTGTGGGGTGTGTGAGTGGTTGACTAAGCGAGCGAGCGGGGGCAGAAGTGCATGGGCCGGGTGGTTGGCGGAGCGCGGAATTTTTTCTTTTTTTTCGTCGAGAGCTGCGGCGCGGTGAGGATCTTCTTGACTTCCAACGACCGACGTTTGCGGAAGAGGGTCAACAGCGGTATTCAAGACGACGGTCGCAGCGGCGTCGAAGCTAAGGGGCATACTGGATACGAAGTTTGGATTGACTCGAGTTGGTGTTCCGGGGAAAAAAGACGCAATGTTGGTCAGCAGGACGACGACGATGATGGTCAGGGGCACTGTTGCGAGGCGGGCTGCCGGAGCGGGTGCAGCGACGAATGCTTCACGGTGGACGACTACGACGCTGGCAGCTGCGCGGATGCACATGACGCCGTCACGGCTGCGACCGATCACACCGCCTCCACCACCACCTCCCGCACAACCGTCCTCCTCTACAGCAGCACCAGCACGCAGCAACGTCTCGGCGCGCCCGACGCTCATCCGCTCGAAACCGCTCCCGCACGTACCCAACACGCTGCCCGCACTCGCCGCATTCACCATCGCCGCCCTCGCGTCCTGGGCCGCGTTCACGCTCTACGCGACCAACAAGGAAAAGCTCTCGAGCAGCATCTTCAAGAGCATCGTCTCGCAGGTCAAGCACTCGCCCCAAGTCTCCGCCCTCTTTTCTTCCTCCCCCGAGGGCGCGATGGTGGTGCTGAAGCGAGAAACGCTGCTCGGCGGCACACCGAAGGTCAACGGTGCAGTGAATATGATGCAGGGCCGCGTCGACTTGTCGTTCAAGATCCACGCCCAGGGGGATGAGCGCAAGACGGCTACGGTTTACTTTACGAGCATTAGGGCGCACAAACATGCACCGTTTGAGATTTTAAGGTTTGTCGTGGTCGATGACGCGACAGGCGACAGTGTTAGTCTGCTCGATAGGATGGGGCTGACTAGTATCGATGTCGAGAGTGGCGATATCGTGTAGCAATCTAGGAGGAGCTTCCTGCAATACACGCGCGCGTTTGCCCTGCTCCCCACCTCGCCCGAGCCTGAAGCTGGCCGGGGACTGTGCATCAGGCGTGTGTCTGATCTCGCTGTGACACTCGAGAGCAGCTGCTGCGAACACACACGTCGCGCTCGACTCGACGTGCGAAGAGCACTCACCCTCCACGCTCTCACACACACAGCAGTGTCGACCTCAACTGCCAACACGCACAGTGCACACGCGAGGACATGAAAAAGAGTGTGTTGCCCAATCTAATCAGACAGATGATAGCGCTGCACGGTGGGATCCACCCTCGCCGTCGCCGCCCGCCCCGCGCCCGCATGCTCGCCGACACTGCTCGATGCATAGCTGGCGTAGTCGGGCGGCGGGCCGTCGACGGGGCTCGGCGCGAGCGACGACGTCGAGGCCCAGTCGCCCTGTGCGCGCGTGAGCGGCGTCGACTCGTGGTCCCTAACCCCACCAGCACCAGCGCGAGCACCAGTTCGTGCAGCTGGGAACCCATTCGACGGGGCGGTTGGCGCAGGCGCGGGGTCTTGGAACGGCGATGTTGGCGCAGGCACCGCCGAGGTGTGGCGGAGCGGGCGGTGGAACTGGAGCGGGGCGGCGATGGGCTGGCGGCCTGCTTGCGGTGCTGCTGGCTCTGGCGCTGGCTGATGCTTCTGTGGCGCCGCAGCTGCGCTCGGGGGGTTGTACGACCTCCCCCCTCCGTGCTGTGCCTCTGCGTGCGAGAGAATCGGCTGCCGACTCGCGGACGCCGACACGCCCATCGGCTCCGCGTACGTATCCGTCGAAAAGTCGCCCTCCTGATACCCGCCCTCCCCCGCCCCCTGCGCGCGGTACCCATAGCTCGCATCCACCCCGCCACCATACCCACCCACAGGCGGATACACATGCTCCCTGCTGCCACTGTACCCCTCCGTGCCCGGCGTGCGCGCCTGCAGCAGCAGCTCGTACCGCTTCTGCCGCAGCTTGGCGCTCACGCCCGGCCGCACCTTCTCCATCTTCTGGTACAGCCAGTACGCCGTCCACACCGTGATGACAAAACTGATCGCGAGCACGACGTACTTGATGATCTTGCTCTTGGTGTCCTCGGTGCCGTTTCCGGAATTCTTGATCGCTACACCGAGGTACACGATGAGCAGCTGCTTGGGCAGCGCGAGCACCGCAGCAAACGTAAAGATAAAGATGTTCATGCCCACCGTCGCGAACACTGCCGTAGTGAAATGGCCGGGGATCGCCGAGAGCCGCGCGAGGAACATGACCCAGAAGCCGCCGTCGCGCACCATCTCGGCCATGCACGCATAGTGGATGTTCTTGCGCTCGTAATTCGCCGCCATCGAGCGCAGACAGTGCTTGAACGCGTAAAAGTTGCCGATCTCGCCGAGCAGCGTGCCGAGCGACGCAATCCCAAACCCGATCCACAGGCCGTACACCAGGCCGACGAGGATGAGCACGATCTCGTGCCCGAACAGCGGCGGGAACGAGATGATGAACAGGATGGCAACGGGGATGATCCAGCCCCAGCCGACCGTGGTGACCTTCTGCGAGATGGGCGTGAGCCAGTCGACGATCTGCTTGTGGTAGATGGTCGTGAACGCCACGAGCGCGATGACGACGACGAGCATGATCCACCAATGCAGGTACTTGAGCTGGAACCACGACTTCCAGTTTTTGAGCAGATCCTTGGCCGCTTGCACGCCCGACTTGCCGCCATTCGCGTCGTCGAGGTCCGGCGGGAACTGCTTCATGATCTCCCTCTGCTCCGCATTCAGCCGCTCCATGTCCGGCGCCACGTCCGGCAGCAGCCCGTCGGTCGCCTGGATGCGGTGTCCGCGCCCATACCCGAGCCGACCCGTCTCCTCGTCTTTCGCGAGCGCATACTCGGTGCCGCGCAGCGTGAGCTCGTGCCCGTCGTCCGAGTGCGAGTTGTACGCGTCCTTGTTGTACGACGACGTGTGCCGCACGAGGTTCTCGCTAGACACGACCGGACGCGTAGGGTCGTCGGCGCGGTGCAGCATCGCGTACGGATCGTGGTACGGCTGCGGCGTGTACGACGCCGGCTGGCCGTGGTAGTGGTGGTAGTCGACACCGTCGTGGTCCGGCGCGAGCATGTTGGTGTGCGAGGACGAGTGTGGGAGCGGCTGCGCGCGTGATGGATTGTGCAGCGGGTTGTCGTAGGCGGGCTGCCGTTGCGGCGGCGGCTGCTGCTGCCGAGAGTAGTACGCGTTCGACATGGCGTCGATGACGAGGTATCGTCAGCCGTCGCTATTGGAGTGTATCACTCGACGACGCGGGTGACGTCTCTGTCCGGTATACGGAAAAAAATGCGAGGAGAGGCGCACGAGGCGCAAAAGCATTCGAAGCTGGTACGCACACCAGACCCAAAGGTTTCCGTCGTTCGTCGTCCCAATGCGAGTCGAGTGGCCAGATCAGTAGGTCGATGCGCCCTTGACGTGGTATATGTGACGGAAAGCGTACGAGGAGAGCCAGCTCCGACAGATGGTGGTCACAAAGGACTCGTCGATGCCAAGTCGTCTGCAGCTCGGAATGGCAGTGTCGGACGTGGGGCAGTGCAGCACATCCGTGGCGTATCCATTTTCCGAAAAAAGTCGCTGCAGACGTGCCTGTCCTGCTCTCAGACGGAGGTAAATTTGCTGTAAAAAGCAGTGCACGGAGCCTTCCTTCGCACCAGGCAAGATGAGTCTAAAAATCTCACTCGAAATAAAAAAAATAATAATAAATAAATAAAAAAGGAAACGTCGGCAGAGAATCTAAGCCTTTTTACGTCAAAGGGAAGAGAACAGTCCAAACCCCTTTCCAGCTGCACGCCCCACTCATCGGCATCATTTTCCGCGAGCACAGCACACACCTCGATGCTGTCAGGCACACTGAGCGACACAGCAGCGACAAAGGGGATCGTGATGCGAACGAACAAACAAACAAAACAAAACAGAATCTATATGGTACAAGGACAGACAAGAAATGCGGGGCTCGGCCGTTGGGGAGGGCAAGCCGACGCGGGGAACGAGACCAGATGAGATTGATGAGGTTCAAACTTGCTGCTGGATGTGTCGAAGGGCGTAGCGAGGGGTATATATGAGCGCGCCGACGAGCGGCTCGAACCCGAGGTTCAAGTCGATGATGGCTCGCCGTCCGAGGTATCATCGGTAAAGTGCCAGCTCGTGCAGTCCTGACACTTTTCCTCGGACCTCGCCTTGGGCACGGCAAGCTTGTCGTCTTCATCCGTATCCTCGTCCGTGTCTCCGTCGTCATCCGCGCTGTCGCCCCGATGCCATGGCCACCTCCAGCCGCTGGTGCCCACTTCGCCCTCCTGCTTCTCCGCGACAACATCCGTGCTGGCGCTGCGCAGCTTGGCCTTCTTCTTGCGCACCTTTTCGCTCCAGTCCTCAGTGAGAATATCCTCCACCAGCGAGTTGATGCGATGCGCGTTGACCGTCATGGACCAGCCCAACTTGCCAACCGTGTCGTACACGATGCTCTTGCCCGAGTGGCACTTGGACTCCATCGCATACCCAAAGTTGGAGCACACCGAGCCAGCACCGTTGCACTGTCCCGTAGCGATCGGATCCGCGTTGTTGTACACATGCACGATAGGTAGGGCCGCAACGGGGCTCTCGTCCGGGTGCTTTGCTGGTGGCAACGGCAGGTGCAGTCGCATCGCCGCCATGCGCTCTCCTGGCGCTTGGAACGTCACCGTGGGCACGCCAAACGTCATGCCGAGCAACGACGACAGCGCGCCTCCCAGACTGTGGCCCGTGATCCAGATCTGCGAGTCTGGGTAGGCATACGAGACGTTGTTGAACAGATCCGTGATGGCCGGGTAGTAGAGCGACTTTTCGATGAGTGCGCGTTCCACACACGTTTGGCCGCACTGGTCGCCGTGGCCCTGGTAGCAGTCGCACACGGTGGACCACGACCACGAGACGCGCGCACAGCAGCACGAGAAGAGCAGATTGTCGTTGGTCTTGTCCCGACGCGCGGTATCGCCACCGCCCAAGAATACGTTCGAGGTTCCCTTGAGTGCTACGACGATCGTGTCGTTGTCGTGCGTCGTGAAGATGTGGCCGCGGATGCCATCGCCTTCCCAGCCAAACGAGTTGGTGGGATCGAACCCACCGATGCCGTCCCAGTCGGAAGTGTCGTTCTTGTACGCTGCTGCCGCCATCTTGGCAAAGGCAAGCACGGTGGTGCGGTCGGACACATCGGGCGCTTCTACATCGACGTCTTCCCAGTCGAGTTCGGTCGAGGCAGCGCACATGGCATCCTTGTACGACTGGCCTCGCACTTGGAGATACCTCTTCGGATCCTTGGCTCTGGTGATGCGCTGTCTGACGGTACGGATGGTCGGGATAAAGTCGATACTGGCCTGGCTGGCCTGTACGTCACCCGCGGTGATCCTGAAGTCGAAGCTGGCCTTGGCACGCTGGTGGGCCTTGTCGCCGACGCCCTGATGATAAGCTTCGCGCAGCCCGAACGTCTTGGTGCCCGTGTGTTTGCGTTGCTCCACACCGAAGAATGCTTGAACGGAAGAGCCAAACGCCTTTTGCAGGTACGATGAGAGGGCGAAAGGTTGCTCGAAGGTTGATGGAGCAGAAGCTGATCTTGGTGGGATCAGTCCCTGTACTATGACGGCATTTGCGGTCCAGCACGAGAACAGCAGACATGCTACGGCAAGTAGCAGCCAGCTGTGGTTGTGCTTTCGCATCATCATGTTGGTGTTGATGGTGTTGAGGCCTACGATCAGCCGTGTCTACAGCACAAGCATGGGGCGGTCGAAGGCTGCGCTGCAGAGACAGAAAGGAAATCAGAGCTTGGCGCTTGGCGGATTGCTGGTTTGATCTTGTCGAGGTGATTGGAGTGATGATGTGTTGCGACGAAGGACGATGATGGTGTGTGCGTGTGTGTTGGATGTGGTAGCGATAGGAGAACGACGCTGAGTTGCTGCTGCTGCTGCTCCTCTACACAAACACTCGCAATCACGATCTGAATCAACTCGTCTCGCTCGGCTGAGACCAAAAAAAAAAAAAAAAAAAAAAAAGAAAGGCGCGCGCAGTCGTGAATTTATTTATTTTTTACAAATCCAAAAAAGGCTATTACTGAAGCACTTTCATCGCCAAGACTGCTCGATATGCCCAGCCTCGTGCGATCATCGACACAGTCGTCATGCTCGAACGCTCTTCAATCTCGATGCGCCTCTTTTCACAAACAGAGGTCAAAATGAAGAAGTTTTCGTGAAGGCTGTGTGTGTGTCTCCACAGCACATGAAAAAAGGGCTTTGGATTGGTCTCGTCGACGCCAAAGTAAGAGTGGCAGTCGCAACGAAGCAAAGTGGTGGTGGTTGTTGGTGGCAATGAGGAGAAAGAGAGAAAACAGAGAACAAGAATAGCGAAACAATGTTGTTACAGGTAGTGGTAGAGAGAATAAAAACAAGAGGCCGTCGATTCTGATAAGCAAATAGCGCACTGCCGACCATCCTCTGCGAGTCGCAACAGCGAACAACACGAGAGGATCGAGTCCGAGTCCGAGTATGGGGGAAGCGTGGTTTTCCAGGGGAATCTTCGAAATGTCAGGGCTGCCTGACACTCGACTGTTGTACAAGGGCCAGAGAGAGAGAGAGAGGCTTTTGCAGGAAATCACTGCGAGTTGACATCGAGCGTGGGCATCTGGGCCACCTGAGCTCGACGCAGCGCCGCTTCGTGCTGAGCAGCTTTGGAGCCACCCCAAGCATGGTCGAGCTCGTGCAGGTCCAGCTTCTCCGGAGGGCCAAACAGGATGTTCTCCACTTCGGCGTCGGCGCTCAAAGTGCTGTCCGCCTGCGACAAGGGGCTCGGCGAGTCCGAAGCCGAATCGGGCGAGGCGGAACCCGAGTGGATCAGCTCGGGAGTGACTTCGGTTTTGGCACTGGTGGTAGAGACTCCACCAGCGCTGGCGTGATGCTGCTTTGTCTGCTGTTGCTGCGTACGGGTGGGCTCAGCCGCCTTCTTGATCGCCTCGGACTGCTGCTGCTGCTTGGTTTCAGCCGTCTCGACCGATGGAGTCGTAAAGGTGGTGAATCGAATTTGACGCGGAGGCGGCAGCGCAGGTCGTCGCGCCGAAGGCTTGTCTGCCTTGGAGACGGCGACCTCCTTGGCGGCCGCGGCAAGCTTGACTTCAGGCTGCTTTGAAGCGACAGTCTCTTGGACACTTTCGGGCTTGGCGACAACGACGGCTGGCTGCACCGAGTCGGCAACGATCTCAGGGCTCGACGCTTTGGGAGTGGTCGAGCCCTCGGCGGGAGGAGGCAGGTCGAGAGGAGCAGGCTGCTCGAGATCCGGCAAGGCGCCCACACCCATGATGAAGGGGCTGGGCAAGTCGGTGCCCTTGGTGTGCAGGCTCAGCGTCAGACCGGGGCTGAGCAGCGGCGAGTCCATCTCGATCATGGGCGAGAGCTGCATGTACGCAGCCGCGTTCGACGTGCTTCGCTCCATCAGCTCGGCGCCCAGCTTGAGCGGCGCCAGAGCGTGCGGGCCAGCTGGCAGACCGGCATGCTTTCGCCTCTGCAAAATGGGCGTTCCCATCTGCACGTTGGCAGAGGCATCCTTGACGCTCTTGGCGGCACCGGCAGCGTCAGAGTCGACATCCATGGCACGCAGTTGAGGCGAAGAGGCGGCGACGGCTGGGTTGTACGGCAGCGAGAGCGTGAGCGAGCCTGCATGCTGATGCGGCTTGTCGGCGCCCACCTGTGTGGTGGGCAGAGCGTGCACAAACACCGAATCGCGTCCAGCACTGTACGAAGCGACCTTGTCTTCGGCAGCAGCCATCATCACGTCGTCTTCCGTCTTGCAGCGCGGACTGCCGGGCGAAGGGAGGTCGCAGCCAGATTGCGGGCTACGAGGCGTGGTGGCAGGTGTGTCGTCCATCCCGGCTTCTTCGGTGGTGTCTCGTCGAGAAGCAGGCCAAAGGGCCTTGGCGGCACCCGCGTCCGACTTTTGCGAGTCGAAAAAGTCAAAGTCGGCGTCGAGCATGGCTTGGTGGAAGTCATTCTCATCGTCCTCCTCGTCTTCGTCGTCGTCGTCGTCGTCGTCGTCGTCTGCGGCCTCTTCATCCAACACACGGTTGGCGAAAGGGTTGGTGTGCATGTTGCGGAAGCTGATCGCGCCGCGTGCGCCGGTGCGGAAGGGCACGTAGGTCAAGGGCGCACCGACATCGTTGTCGAACTTGGCGAGGGCAGCCGAGACGGGAGATGACGACATCAGGTCCGGGTGCTTCCAGGCGTTGTGAGCGTCGCCTTTGCTAGCGCGCAGGATGTTGCCGATACGGCTACGCTCCGCCGCGGCATCGTCGACTCGCATGCCAAACTTGACGGGTCGCTTTGCCGACGCCTCGGGTGACACGCTGACACGGCCGCCGCGGATGAACGTGGGCTGCGAGTAGTGCATCGGCATCTGGATCCTGGCCGAACCATCGCGGGGAAGCAGTGGCGGTGGCGAGAGATCCATCGAATCTTGGACGTGTTCGGTGCGAACTCGCTTGGACATGCTTCGAGCGCCAGCGTCGAGTTCGGCATCCGAGTCGTCGGCGTTGGCACCAGACCAGTTGGACTCTTGGGTCAAGCCATGCAGAGCACGGCCGTCCTTCTTGGACAAGGGGACACCAGCTTCGAGCCTGCCCTTGGAGAGACGGCCCTTGAGTTTGGCCTGTGCGACGGCAATGCAGGGGGAGTGAGCCTTGTGAGCAGAGGCTTCCGGGCTGATGCTGCGACCCTTCTTCTTGGACTTGGCGCTGGACAGTGCCGAAGCAGGAGAAGGGGTCTCGACAGTGGTGAGGGTGGAAGGCGGCTTGTACATGCTGCTGGGACGACGCTTGCGCTTGCCCGGTCCAAGGTCCTCGGCGTCTTCCTTGTCGGCTGCAGAGTCGAGGTCGGAGGCGGTGCTGTCTGGCTCTGGCTTGGCCGACTTGCGCATCTTTGCTGCTGAGGTGACGGCTGGAGATGTGGGGTTGCTGTCGGTGTCGTCCTTGCCGCCGCCGTTTGCGTGCCTTGTGGCGTTGTACAGGGAGGAGGGGCGCGAAGGTGGGGGCGAAGGTGATGGAAGAAGACGGCTGGGGAGTTTGCGTGTTCGGGTGGTGGTGCGGCGGGCGGGAGTGTGGTCGTTGGCAGTGTCATCGACCGACGCCGCCTCGCGGTTAGAGACTACATGTTTGACATTGTGTGGAGCGGGAGGAGCGGCTGCAGCGGCGGCAGCGAGTTCGTTGCGAGCTCTGGTGGCGGCCATGGCCTGTGATGTTGACGGTTTTGGGAAGGGCGAACGAACCTTTGATTGCAAAGGCGAGGTTTTGTGGTGGAATGGACGAAGCCAGCTCGTCGAGTGGTGGGCCAACGGTAGAGAGCCGAGGAAGGAGAGCGAGCGCGTTTGATGTGGAAGAAAGTACACCAACGCTCAATCAAGGATGAAAGGTGGAAGCATTCATCATCCAGCGGCTGGTAGAAGCTTCGGTTGAGAGGGCACCGGGCTGGCTGGCTTGCTGGGTTGCTTCTTGTCGTCGTATCGTCTAGAGTAGCTGAGACTCGAAATGCGACGAGTGGGAGGTGGATCAGAATGGAAGTCGATGGAGTGCCGAGAAGGGCCTTGTGCAGCGAGAGAGGTGGCTGAGCGAAGGCGCTACTGGCAAGGCTTGTGTGAGGATATGAAACCAGTCGAAAGAAGCGGTTGGCGGAGTGCAAGTGCTACAACGGAAAGGGCGCAGAGAGTGTGATCGAACGAGAGAAGGAGTAAGCAGTCGATAGTGGTGATGTGGATGAAGATGATGAAGGCGATGAGCAGCTGGTCGAGGCGGAATGTGATGGTTTGGAAGGTGATTGTGAGTGATAGCGACGGCAAGAAAGATTCCTGTTGAATGGCGGCGGCGGCGGCGGCAGCTGTGGTGTGCGGTGTGGGCTTTGAACGGCAGTGAGCAGCCATCGAAATTAGCGCGAAGACTGCAGCGAGAGAGTGTCAATGTGCCACAATCGAAAAGCTGCGGTCCGCGCGTGTGTGAGCGAGGCCTTGGAAGGCTCCAACTCGTGAGCGAGAGGCGCACTGACAGAGAGAGTCTCTGAAAAAGCTCAGCTTTTTTTTTTCTCACCTCGTTACGGCAGGATCGAGTCGCGCGCAGGCACATGGTCAGTGAAAAAGTGGGAGGAAGAGAGAGAAGAAATTAAGATGCGGCTGCCCAGCGCCATGTCGCCATTCCGCCGAGTGATGGACACGGTTAAACGAGGATGAGGCAGGATCAGCTAACGCATCCTCCATCGACAAGGCGCGGAAAAAAAAAAAATGAAAGAAAAAAAAAGGGGAAAGAGCGCGCGCGCCGGCATGGTTCGAAGAGTTTGGCACCAAGACAAAGCGACTTTCTGGTTGGCTGGCTGGCTCACGACACAAATTCGAAGAAGACGTCAGAAACAAACGAGCAGGATGACCTGGAAGCTACGACAGCTGGTCATCATCATCAGCCTCCATGCCCAACCCGACACGAGGCGAAGAGAGAAGGGGTTTCCGCTGTAACTACACAAGCAGCCAGCAGCACAGACAAGGTGGACAGATGTCCGAGGGCTGGTCGGTCGGTCCCTGACAGCACGATGATAGCGTTGCAAGAGGGGCTCGAGCGTCGAAGAAAGCTTCTGCGTTGCCATTCCGCCGTCCGTTGGGCTCACGGCAAAGAGAGAAAGAGGGATGCAGGGGCTTCCAACAGAAGGCAAGCCGTCCATCCAGCCAGCCAGCCAGCCCGAGAAATGAGCCATTCTGCAAGCCAAACTTTAATCGTAAGAGTGTCGTGAGTGCGCGCGCACGCAGTCTTGACAGGGTCACGAGTCGGGGCAGCCTTTCTCAGAAGATCTGTTGCCTGGCCAGCGCGACAAAAAGGACGCAATCGCATCGCCTCTTGATGCGAGATCGTGTAAAAAAGCAAAAGTGAACGGGCCGTGCGAATATGCTCTCTGCAGCCAACGCACTCTTGTCTAAGAGCCTCTTGCAGCTGATCATTTTCAGTGAGCTGAGCTGCAGCAGCACTTCGCCACATCTGCTCGCCACCCGATCGTGGGCTGTGAGGAGCAGCGTCACTCCACGTCGTCGGTTTGTGTCCGATGAGGGGCTTGTGAGGAGAGCCGATTGGCGTTGGGCTCGAGTGAGTGAGCTTTCGGCTGTTTGCCGGCCTACAGTATCACCATCACCATGATCAAGAATCGAGCGTTCTAGACCCGTGACAACGGCCATCTGGAACTGCCGATCTTGGGCAGATCGCAATCGGGCCACCAAATTCCAGGGTGCACGGGCTTCGTGTTTCTTTTTGCTTAGCGAAACGAACCCTTGACAGAGCTCGAGCTGAGGTCCAATCACGCTCGGTGCAGCACAATCCAGCCAGACTGAGGTTTTTGAAGGTTGTCTTTGCTTGTCTATCGACTCGACCCTTCTCTTCTCTGCATCTGCCTCTTTCCTCTTCGCTCTCTCCAGATTTCGCTGTTCAACGTCAAAGACGGCGACAAGACAAACCCGTCGAAATCTGCAGCTCGTCTCCGTGCCTCGACGGACGCGTCTCTTTCTCTCTCTCTCTCTCTCACACACACACACACACCTCCCAGAGCTGCACGATACAGACGAGCGGCAGACACACTCCACCAGCTCGCTAGCAGCATCTCGAGTCTGTTGACATAGTCTGTTGACATCAACCTCAAATCCGCATCAGGCAACCAGCCTCCATCGCGACCACGGTTCACACTCTTCCTCGCACTCCACTAAAACGATATCGGCCTTTCTCATGACAACTATCACTCGCTCTGGTGCATTCGCATTCGTGAAATCGTAGACCACCATCCCTCGAGCCACACAGAAGCGGAATCTTGCTCCTCTCGTCACCATACTACAGCTTCTTCGTCAAGGCTATCAGCTGCGGTAGCGCTTCCTCTCTACACCCATGTCGCAATCGCCCTAATCATCATTTCAACCGTCCCGGCCGCTCTCCGCAAATATGCACGATCCATATAACGGCCACGCCGCCAATCACTCCAACGCCTCATCATCAACATCTGCATCCACGTCTACACCACCATCGCAACCCGCTTTTCTCTCAAGAAGAGCGCTTCACCTCCAGGCCCAAGACGAAGCCTTCCGCTCTCACCCCACCTACCGCACCGCCAGCATCGCCAATGACTCGGACCCCATCGTCGAGCCTGCAGAGAGCAGCCGCTCCGCTCGCGGCAGGGCCCGTGCTGGTACCCTTCCCTCCAGCTGGGGAGACGCCATCCCAACCCTCCCGCAACCCTCGCAATCAGATCCTCGGCCGCCGCTCCAACACATCTCGCATGCGCCCCGTCCCGCTTCCGAGCGCGCACCTTTGCACGACCTCACAAGGGTGGGCTCCGCTTCACACACACCCGCATCCAACGACGCAGCCCCCTTCGATGCGGACCTAGCTTCGTCATCCTCGTCACAAAGATTCCGATCCGGGTCTCTCACATTACCGACAGCCAACCTCGCGAATGCGTTTGGTCCTTCTTTCTTCTCTTCACACTGGCAGCCCACTCGCTCCGGCTTGAGCACCATGACATCCGCCGCCAACGAAGACGATGCAAATTCGCCCACTCACACCATGGACGCCTCTGGCCCTCGCTTCTCGTTCGACAACGCCGACATGCTCGACTACCTTGGTCTGGGCGCAGTCGACCGTCGCGAGTCAGGTCCTGGCCCCTCTTCTTACGCAGACCCATCTCTGGCTATGCACCAGCCCTCCGACAGCGACCGCGACTTTGCCGACCCAAATACTTTCCTTGCATCAGCACAGTTCCGCAACCGCTCTTCCACGCTCGGCGTCCAGCAGCTGCGACCCAGACTCAACAACGGCGAAGGTCGCGCGCGCAGCAGCAGCTACCTCCCCTCTTTTGCATTCAATCCCACCGAAGCTGCCACCGACACTGCCTCCCAGCCCGCCAGCACTCCCGCCGGCAACCGCTCTGGCCACCTTCCCGGTTCCCAAAGCCCCTATGCCGGCAACGCACCTCACTCGTCGCTCCTCAACACGGCGCTTCACAACCGCCTCCACCAGTACAGTGCTGCTCCTCCGGCACACGCCAGCGACTCTGTCAATCGAGCGTCTGCATCTCCAAACCGACCCAGAGCCACCAGCATGGGTGTACTTGACCAATTGCAATCCCGTGCTCCCATGCTGATGAGCCAGTATCGCGCCGGCCCGCCTGGTGTCCTGCCTAGTACGCTCGGTGGCTTTGACTCGATTCCGACGCCTCCCGCATACCCCGGTCATCTCAACTTGCCTCCCCACGTCGACTCGGCCACCGACCTCTCCGCTTTCTTGGCCAACGGACGCAATCGATCCGGCACCATTGCAGCATTTTCGGGTCCCGGTGGCCGAGCCAGAGCCGAGCAAGCACTGCTGCGTATGACGCAGATGCAGTACGAAGCGTCGCTAGCAAGAGACACTCAGTCCCGCCCGAGCTCTTCCAGCGCCAGCGAAGCGTCCTCCCTGGTCGATGTGTATGGCCATGCTCGAACGCAGCAGCAGCAGCAGCAACAACAACAACGTCCAGCAAGTCAAAAGTCAGGCGCCAGTTCTCCATTTGTTCAGCCAACACGCACGCTGTGGATCGGTCACCTCCGACCCACCGTCACCAACTCGGATCTCTTGCAGATCTTGACACGCTACGGCTCCATCGAGACCATCCGGCTGGTGCCCGAGAAGAGCTGCGCCTTTGTCAACTTTGTCGAGATTGCCGATGCTGTCCGCGCCAAGGAAGACCTCCTTGGACGTCTGGGCGGCCGCCTCGGTCTCGGCAGCATGGGCCCCGAAGGCCAGGTGCGCGTTGGCTTTGGCAAGCCCGAATCCGTGCCTCAAGTAGGCCTCGGAGGCTTTGCGCCCAACATGGACACGCTTGGAGGTTTGGCAGACGGTGCAGCAGCCAACGACGCATTTGGCGCAGAGCCTGTCAACCAAGAAGCATCGAGGGCGCTGTGGATCGGATCGATACCTTCCACCACCTCCACCGAGACGCTGGTCTCCATCTTTGCGCCCTTTGGTCCCATCGAGAGCATCCGTGTCTTGGCCAGCAAAAGCTGCGCCTTCGTCAACTTTGACCGCCTCGACGATGCGATGGCAGCGCGCAAGGCGCTTCACGGCCGTGAAGTTCTGGGCGCCGAAGTGGGTCCCGTGAGGATCGGGTTTGCCAAGGTCCCAGCCAGGGTCTCGGACAGCTATTTCGGAACGCTCGATCCCGGCTCGGTCGAATTCCAAGCAGCCATGGACGCGTTGGCCTCTCTTTCGGGCGTCGTCCCGGGCACACCCATGGATTCACAATTGTCTCGGGGCTTGGAGGACCCCCGCCACGGCGTCGCTCTCGATGCCTTGTCCAGACACCACTATCTGCAGCCGAACGCTCTCAACCCGCACAACCTCGTCCGCAATCTGAGCACCGATGCTGCTCGACCGCCCAACAATGGTGTGGTTGGCCGAACCGCTGGCTTCCCGGCCCACAGCTCGTCGAACAGCATCGTGCCCAGCAGCGACAAGGGCGGCGTGCCGCTGCCAGCCGAGATGAAGCCAAAGGCCACCATCAATGATCTGCAGATGCTGATGCGCGAGCTCGACGAGACGGACCCTGGCGTGGAAGCCGACATCGCACGCATCGCTCGATCCAGACCGCTCATCACCTACTTTACGCGCATTCCGCCCGTGCCCGAGCTGCCTCCTGGCAAACGCTTCGACAACAACCGGCTCAAAGAGGTGCGCAAGCGTCTCGAGGCCCACCACTGTCTTGCCTCGGATGCCGACGCAATTGCGCGCGACTACCTGCCGTGTATCGTGGACCTTTCGTCCGACTTTATCGGCAATACACTCGTCCAGAAGTTCTTTGAACGCTGCAGCGAGCCGATGAAAAAGACGATGCTCGAACTCATCGCGCCGCACTTGGCCATGATCGGCGTCCACAAGAACGGCACCTGGGCTGCGCAAAAGATCATCGACTGCACGCACGCCGACGACCAACGCGCCATCATCGCACAGCACATCCGGCCGTACGTGCCGCCGCTGCTGCTGGATCAGTTTGGCAACTATGTCGTGCAGCGGCTGATCCCGTTCGGCAGTCCACACAGCGACTTTATCTTCGAGGCCATGGTGGACCGGTGCTGGGAAGTCGCGCAGGGTCGGTTTGGTTCTCGCAGCATGAGGGCGTGTTTGGAGTCGCCGCAGGTGCCCAAGTTCCACATCAAACAGGTGGCGCTGGCGATCGTGCTCAACTCGGTGCCGCTTGCCACGAGCCAGAATGGCGCTCTGTTGGTCACTTGGCTCCTGGACGCATCTGCACTGCCGGGGAGGTTCCGACTGCTTGCGCCGCGCTTCGCCCCGCATCTCGCGAATCTGTGCACGCACAAGCTCGCGTCGCAGACGGTGCTGCGCATCGTCAGCCAGAAGACGGATGTCGAGGCGTCGCGGCAGCTGTTGCGCGTGCTGTTCGAAGGCGGGCGGCCGCAGTTGCTGGAAGAGGTTCTGGTGGACCAGGTGCACGGCAGCCAGTTTGTGACGAAGCTGTTTGCAGAGGCGGACGTGCTGGAGGGAGCCGAGCGCCAGAGGTGCGCCGAAGAGGTCAAGGCGCTGCTGATCAAGCATGGACTGGTCACCATGCCTCCCTACAGACCCTTGGCGGTCGAGATGGGCCTGCTGCCCGCGATCAACGTCCCCAACGGAACCGCACCGATCAACACGAATACATACGACACAGCCGCGCTAGAAAGACAGCTGGCCAGCATGCACGTCAGCCACCCCGCCCCGGATACACTGTTTGCAGCAAGAAGAGACGCAGAATCGGAACCGCTCTGGTCGCACCCGTCACCGTCGCAGGATACGTATGATCCGTATAACCCCGTCTTCCTTCAGCAGCAGCAACAACAACGAAACGAACACTTCTCGGTCCCGCAGCATTCATATCAGCATCACTTGCACGATTCCCGAACGTTCTTCTGACTTTTTTTTGTATTATTTCTTGCATCGTCGCAGTGTGCATTTGTTGTTTCGAGCGGGTGGATTGTGGATGACGTGGGGTGTGCTGCTTTGAGTCGATGCTGGCTGTTCAGCTGGACGAGGGTGTTGCTGCCGAGCATCGCTTTGTCCGCTTGCGAGGCGGCGGCCTGTCGTTTTCGCCCGCGTCGATCCTGCGGGCGGTGACGGCGATCCGGAACGCGTCCGGGCTCACCGAGTGCTCGAAGAAGTGCTGCAGATCGTGGCCCTGCTGGACGACGACCGCGCCGTGTCTCAACGGGAGATCCAACACGGTGCGATCTCTCGCCGCGACCCGCGCGAACGTCGGGTGGAACTTGGGCTTGAGCCGGAACTTCATCCGACACGTCGCGCCGAGCGAGAGCGACGCCACCACCGCCCCGAGCCCCGGCTCGCCATCGTCGTGAAAGCCCATCTTCTGGTGCGCCAGGTACAGCACGGGGTACAGCTCGTTGAACGTGTGTGCGTCGGGGACGACGCGGCGCGTGCGTGTGTGCAGCAGGGTGAGCGTGGATAGGATGCATGTGGGGGAGGAGGCGGTGAGCGGTTGCGTGCCCATCGCAACGACGTGCTTGTATGCGACGCCGTAGTTGCACGTGAATTGCTGCGTGAGCATGCGGCCCGAGCCGCTGGCGTGCTGTTTGAGCATGTGCCTGCGGAAGGGGATGAGTTGCGGGTGCTGGGGAGTGTCCGTTGGGGCGAGATCATTACTTGTGCTACCAACTCGATCTCCGATTGAGGGCACGGGTGAGAGAGACGCCGGCTCCGTCTTGAGCCGCTTGGAGTGTCCCGCTGAGCCTCGCCCTTCCTCAGTCGCCGACACAGACGCCGCCGCCTCACTCGCCTCGGCATCAGCAGGCCACGCAAGCCGCTGAAACTCCTCAAAGATCCCGTCCGCCTCGTCCTCCGTCCCACCCGCCTCCACATCCGCCTGGACGAGATGCACCCTACAGTCGCCAAACATCGCCGGAAACTCAAACGTGTACATCACCAGCCCCTCTTCCCTCCGCACGCTCAACACAATCCCCGAACTCGCACTCACCACGGGATCAAACCCTGACGCGGAAGCGGAAGGGGAAAAGTCGAACGGCCCCCTCGCCAGCACCGGCGGCTGGATCGTCGGGAGAGGCTTCCACTTGCCCACCCTGTGTCCGCAGTGCGCACATCGCGGCTGGAAGATGACTTCGCGGCAGCTGAGCCGGCCGCACCTGCGACACCACAGGCCGCGCGCCTGATCCATGGAGCGCGACGAGGGGCGCGTGGGGATGAGCGGGAACGGCGGGGCTCCGCTGGGGAAGGCGTCGTTGAGGCGGTCGCCTTGAGGTTGCAGGAACGTGGGGCTGAAGGTGAGGGTGGATTCGGTGGGATGGTTGTTTGAGGAGGGGTGGAGGAAGAAGGATGGGCATTCGGGGCGGAGGCACATGAAGCCGATGTCGAAGACGAGCGGGCTGGGTGATTTGCAGGTGAGGCAGGTGGCCGCATTGGAGGTGTTGCATGGGGTGGGCGAATTTAGGGCCGCTGTGACGGTCGAGACGAGTTTGGGGGTGGTTGGAAGGGGGCCGTAGAGGAGACGATATCTGGCATCTTCATCCAGCTCTTTTGAGGGTGATGAGTCCGACAGTGGCGATACGGAGCGGGACGACGTTGCGCTGCTCTTCTGCTTTCCTTTCATCTGCTTGACCAGTTGGCGCTGAGCCTCTGTAAAAGTCTCAATGCGCTCGCGTGGATTCCAAGTCTGGCCCGGAGACGCAGCCGGAAGCTCCCACCAAGGCCGACCCTGTGCTGGAATCCACTCGAAGCGGAACTTCCACCTGACGAACCCGCTTCCACCACCGTCACTCTCCCTTTCAGCCCAACAGTCAGGGATGATGTACCACCCCAGCACAGCGTATGAGCACGCCAGCTTGAAAGGAAGCAGCGCATACGAATCGGCTGCAATCAGCACTATCGGCAGCCTATGGCGCGAAGAATGCAGTAGAGCGCGAATGATGCTGTCGCTCGCTGACTGGTCTTGTTTGAGAGACGCCTTGGAAGCAGAGGCAGTCGATCCGGGGGCTGCATCGTCGACCTCGCTTTTGCCACCGCCGTGCGAGATGATGACTCTGCCGTTGTGCGCCCATGCATCGCGTCGGGATGGCCAGCCAGCGAGGAGGTATCCGTAGGGGATCGAGTCTTTGAGCACTGCGGCTTCACGGTCGAGCTTTGTTTCGGAGGTGGAAGGGGGCTTTCCGAGGTTGCTTGCGACGTAGGATCCGGTTTGGTAGGCTCGATAGTAGGCGAGGCTCTCGCATAGTTCCTGACGTGTCTCGGACCAGATGATGGGACCACTCGCCATTTTCACTGACTATGTCAGATGCGTTGGCGCCGTCAAGGTGGAACTGAACTTTGGCATGACGGATCTGCGCACGACTCTTTCGGAACTGTCGCCTATCGATGTGCTAGTTGTGATGCTCGTGAGTCAGCTCAGCTGTGATATATAGAGAGAAGAACGAAGAAAAGAAGCGCAGCTTGAAATGTCACCCTTTTCTGCGCAGTTCTCCGTTTTCATGCAGCAAAAGGACCCTTTTCTTTTTCGGAAAGGCCGCGCTCAGCCGTGAGAAAAAAGAAGAGGTGGAGGCAAAAAGCTTCGTCGGAAGGTCCGTGCTGTTTAGCGGCTGTTCCGACACCACCACCATCCCCGCGATCACCACAGCAGCAGCAGCAGCAAGAATGCAGTCAGGTGGCGGATTCATTATTGAAGATTTGTCGACTGTCTTCGACTACGATGACGCTGGCGGTCGACCAGCCGCGCAGCCTATCGAACAAACCATCCCGAACGACGATGTGACAGACTCGGTCGCAACCCCGAAGCCGCTCACCAGCAAGCAAGAGGCCAAGCTCAGGTCGTTCCTCGATGGCGCACTGGAAGAGATCACACGAGGATATCGTAAGCGATTCGATCCTTCCTCGTCGCTGCATACGTTGACCGCCTACCTTGGAGAATGGATGCGCTTGTTGGGTGTGCTCGCTCACGTTCCGCCGTACGGCGGTGGCAGCACCAACTTGCTCGTCTCGTACCTGCTGCGGTGCTCTACGGATCTCAGCGATGGTATCACGGGATATGGTCTTGCTATGGAGTACGAGGCGTTGCGACGACAGCGAAACCGCCAAAGGCAGCAGCACCACAGCGCGACCGAGAACGCAACAGGCGACGCGGTTCAAGACGACAATGACGAGGACTCGGACTCGGACCAAGAAGAGGAGAGGCAGCATCAGATTGCGTCGCGCACAAAGCAGCTCAATCTCGCCCTTCAGACTCTGGACCTTCTCGACCGCATATGGGCTGCAGTCTTGAGGGGCAACCTCATCAACTTCCCTGTAGCGCTCAGCAACGCAAGAAAAGCATTCCCAGATTCCACCGACGTCGAAGCAGCTGATGCTGCCTCCAACACCAACGATCACTCGCATTCTCGAAGACCACATCTTGCACCAGCCATGCATTCCACCACCAGCCTCGTGCCTTCCCCCGCTATCGACGGTCGATTCGTATTCAACGCTGCCTCGTCCTCGAGCACAATGCCCCGAGAGAGCCTGCCAATACACGGCGGTCGAGGAAACAAGACAGTGGGTGTCACGGATCAGGTACGATTGCGCAACATTGCCATCTCTTCGCGCGACAAGCTGTTTTCGTGGATGCGTTCGGAATTGGATGCTCCAGCTCCGCCTACCATGCAAGGAGACGAAGCGGAGCAGGACGAGCCTCGTGACAACACGCTTGGTGGTGCACTCGAGGTCAAGCAGGAACCTGACGCGGCTGCTGAGCAGGGGGAGGAGGATGACGAGGCGGACTTCGAAGATGTGGAGATTGATGGTGGTAATGCAGAAGAAGGGTACGACGCTGCCGAGGACACTGAGGAGCACAAGCACTATCAAGACTTGTTCGACCGCAAGCTCGATCCTGACGCCGATGACGAGGAAGACGACGACGGCGAGCCTTCCGAAGTTCAGAACACGGTCCAAAAGGAAGAAGAGTCGGATCAACGGCTAGGAGCATCGGTGCTGGGCACCGTCGAAGCCGCCACTTTCAACGACCCACGCGACAAGAGGAAACGCGATGAAGCTTTGCAGGATGTACCCCAAGCTGACGAGCCCCGCGCCGATGGTTTGCCAAGCAAGCGACGCCGAACAGCAAGTGCAGACGCAAACGAACATGCAGACGCAGATGCGGACAACGCCAACACCAACGTCAAGATGACCCACTCCGAACTCGGGTCCATCAATTTCAGCCTAGCCGACGCCATCGGACAGTGGGACGTTGCTTTCACTCGTCTCTTTTCCAGAACACTACGCACACTCAGTGATCTGTCCGACTTTGCAAAGCGCGGCGGCAGGACCGACTTTACTTCGAGCTTGGTAGGCATCTCAGGGGCAGACGAGCAGGAGCCGGCCGACGATCGACACTGATCGCAGGTCCAGAGCACACATGGAGCTGCAGACGTAGAGCATATTGCCACTTTCCATACCGAATGCTTTCTACGATTACACGAGTCTAGTAGGCGTACTTCTTTCGTGCCTCTTTCGCAATAAAGCCCGGGAAGACCTTGTCGATCCACGTCGCAAACGCATAGAAGGGCGGCAGAGTGATGGTGCCCTCCGAATACCGGTCCACGGCAAAGATGGTCTTCTCCGCAACACCTTCCGACGTGAGCATCCTCTCACCTTTGACCCACGCCAGGTCCTCGGGCAGGTCGGACTTGGTCTTATCCAGATCCACCGCCGAGTGGCGGAATGAAGTGGCGATGGTGCCGGGACAGATCGAGAGGAAGCGCACTTTGGAGCGACGCTTCCCCGAGGCGTCCGGCGCCACTTCGGCGTGCGCTTGCGATTCGATCGCGACGGAGCGGAAGAGCGAAAGTTGGGCCGTTTTGGTCGCGGCGTACACGGAGCGCGTGGGGGTGGCGAACAGGGCGGCGGCCGAGGACATGAGCACGACTGCGGGGAACTGCGATGTGGTTTGGAGCATGGGCAGGAAGGCGGCCAGGCATACGGCGGTTCCTGCGACATTGACGTTGGACGCGCTGGCGACGGCTTGCTGCACCGCCTCGAGCCCCGACTTGTCTGCGTAGACCTTGGCCGCGCTCTGCTTGTCCGACGGTCGAACGGGATCTACACCCGCCACTCCCAGCAACGGAAGCAGCGCTGAAACGCCAAAGCAGATGTGCAGCGTATCGAGACCCTTGAACTTGGCCGAGACCTGTTTGCGCAGCCGATCGACGTCCTCCGCTTTCGCACAGTCCGCCGCGATGCAGTGAATGCGCGCATCGTGCTTGAGCTTCGCCTCGTCACCAGGCGCTTCGTCGGACATGTCGTACTCCTCGCCCTTGATCGCTTGCTCGATGCATCGCTTCTTGACCGCCTCCAGACCTTGCAGGTTGCGGCCGACGAGGATGAGATCGCGACATCCACGTCGAGCGTATTGAAGGGCAAGCGCTTCGCCGACGCCCGTCTCGTTGGAGGCGCCGAGGATGAGCACACGTTCTTGGTAGATCTTGATGCGCTGCGTGCGTGGGCGGGCCGAGAAGTGGAACATGACAGCGAGCGGGACTGTGAGGCCGATGCAGATGAGCGTGCCTACGAGCGAGAGCGTTTTGGTGTCCGGCATGGGCACGCCCACTTTCTCGAAGAGGCCTTGTACGAGATCCATTTTTAGAGTTGATGCGTGGTGGCTGACGGAGATGATGGTGGTAGTTAGAGGGAGGTATGACCAAGACCGTCGTACTCGAGTCTTCTTGCCCCCGCTCAGATCAGCTTGCTTTGCATATCAACTTTCATCTGTGAAAGTCAGAAACACAGAGCAGTTTAGATGAAGTGGAGGAAACGCGGGGCAATTACATAATCCTTACAACACCATTTTTTTCTTGGCCGTCAAGGTTGGCTGTCCAGAATTTTTTTGGAAGAAAGTCAAATGCGCGAAAAGATGTCCTCTCCTCCTCCTTCGCTGACCATTGACCTTCACACAATCCACACCACCCGCACCTATCACCCCCTGCAAGGCTGCCGACGACACCAAGGCACCTATCAAGGGCGAGCAACACAGCAGATCGCACAACCACACGATGTCCAAGAGGTCACGGTCAGACTCGGAATCGAGCTCGTCCTCGTCGAGCTCCGGCGGCTCGTCCGTGGAAGCTCAAACCGCCGCAGTATCCACAACGAGGCTGCCTGCGTCTCGCAACCTCTCCAACATCGGATACCGCCCACCGAGAGGCTTTGAGCCCGTTTCCTTCTCATCATCCTCGCCCTTGGTCCAGAAGAAGCTTGGCGCCTCCAGCCAGCAGCAGCTCTGGGCGGTCCGCATTCCTGCTGGGCTCTCGCCGGCACAGCTCGATGGTGTGGTGATCGACCTGCCTCGCGATACAGCCGACGTCAAAACAGCAGCCAAGCCATTAGGAACCATCCAGGTGCCCACCAGTTCTTCGGTCGACGCGGCTACGTTCAACTTTTATGCCTCGGTGCCGTCCGCGCTCAAGGGCAAGGTGAAAAAGGTGCAGTCGAGCGCCGACTCGCAGCTGATCGCCATGGCCTCGGAGGTCGCAAGCGTGGAGGAGGATGCTAGTGTGGCGTCTGGCCAGGGAGCCGCGTCGGAGCTCGAAAGTCTCAAGTTGCTCGTGCCAGCGGGTAGCGGTGACGAGGCGGGCAAGCTGGTGCTTGCGCCGGTCAAGGTGGCGAAGTGCATTCACCTGTCGATCGCATCGCCTGCGGAAACGAGCAAGGCCGAGAAGGTCAAGGAGACGAGCAACAAATTCGAGGAGAAGAAGCTGCCGCAACAGCCGTGGCACCTGCTCAAGGGCAACTTGTGAGTGGTTTTTGCCTTGCATCCTTTCCGCCTCGAGCGTGAGTCGAAGTACTGACCTTTTCCTCGTTGTTGTCGTGCTACAGCAAGCCAGCCGGCGCTAAAGGTGGTGTGGATTCGGCACCCGAGCCAGCAAGTCAGGTTGCAGAGGACAAGAAGGAGAAGAAGCGCAAGGTCAAGTCGGAGGATGGCAGCAAGTCGAAGAAGTCCAAGAAGGAGTGATTGTCTGATGGAATAGACTTTTCTGATGGAAGGACAGCCTTCAACTCATGTGTTGCATATCGTCGCACGTCGCAATTCGCATTCCTGATCCGCACGAAGGCCAGATCTTACGTGACCACCCTCTGAGAAGCAGAAGACCGCCATGACGTGAGGGAATGCCAGCAGACAGGCTGTACGAGCAGAGGTACTTGCGTTCTGGTGTCTTGCACGTCTGCTGTGATGCAGTTCTACCTTGCCATACACAGAAGGGAGAGTGAACAGGGCAAGATCTGCAACTTAACAAGATTCAGGCCAAGCCCGAACGTCCCCGCATCGGGAGGATCAGGCTTGCTCCCAACAAAACACCACGCAACAAAGACGCGCTCTCGAGACCCCTTTTTTTTTCCTTTTCTCGCTCTCGTTGGCAGTGGAGCTTTCCGCTTTTTTTGCTCTGCCCTTTTTTTTCGGATTAGGGAGAAGCGCTCTTGTTGCGGTGAGCAACGATTTTGAGTTCTTCTCGAGGCGATAATCGATTCGGGGGACATCGGTCAATTTTTCGAGTGTTGCGTGCGTGGATGTGTGTGTGGGTGTTGATTGCGGATGAGCTGCTTACTGCTCCAATCTCCATCTCTTCTTCCTGACTTACCCTTCATCATCAGCAAACACTCCAGCAAAGATGTCGGCATCGCGATCCTTCCTCTTGCCTGCCGCCTCAAGACTTGTGGCTGCCGCCGGCTTGAGCTCTTCGCGCACTGCTCTGGCTTCGCGAGCGCTGTCGAGCTCGTCGGTGCAGAATGCGATCACCAAGTTCACCATGCCTGCCATGTCGCCCACCATGACTTCGGGTGGCATCGCTGCGTGGAAGGTCAAGGAGGGTCAGGCCTTCTCGGCGGGCGACGTGCTGCTCGAGATCGAAACCGACAAGGCAACCATGGATGTCGAGGCGCAAGACGACGGTGTGCTGGCCAAGATCGTGGTGCAGGACGGAAGCAAGGACGTCGACGTCGGCAGGACCATTGCGATGCTCGCCGAAGAGGGGGACGACATCTCCAACGTCCAGGTGCCCGCGGACGAGGCAGCTCCTTCTTCCGCACCCGCTGAGGACAAGTCGGCCCAGGCTTCCGAAAAGTCGGCGCCCGAGCCATCCACGCAGACCGCCGCTT
Organism: Sporisorium reilianum f. sp. reilianum; assembly: GCA_900162835.1. NCBI lineage: Eukaryota > Fungi > Basidiomycota > Ustilaginomycetes > Ustilaginales > Ustilaginaceae > Sporisorium > Sporisorium reilianum. Next base: position 723,873 of record LT795054.1, on the reverse strand, counting down.
CGACTGGCTCTGCCGCCCCTTCCACATCAGGTGCTTCGAGCTCCAACGCACACCACCACTTCAAGGGTCCGCTCTTCCCCTCGGTGCAGCGACTGATCGCCGAGAACGGCATCGAGGACGCCGAGTCCAAGATCAAGGGCACCGGTGTGCGTGGCATGATCACCAAGGGGGACGTGCTCGCGTTCCTGGGCAAGGCCAAGTCGCCCACGGGCTCGTTCAAGGAGCCCAAGGGAGGCATTGCTGTCCTCGGCCCATCGCAGGCTGCTCCCAAGGCCGGCTCTGCATCCACTAGTGCGCCTAAAGCTCCGCTGGAGCCATTGTCAGGAGACGCACTGCGCTCGCTCATCATCGGCGGTCTCGCCTCGTCGTCACGCTCGGCACGTCAGCAGGCTGCACCAACACCCGCTCCAGCAGCGCCCGCCCAGCCTTACTCGCAGCAGGCGGTGGACAATGCTCTGGAGGGATACGCTTTCTCGTCGACTCCAGCGCCCAAGCCTGTCAGCACGGGAGCAACGCGCAAGCAGGGCATCCGCACCGACGACCCGCTCTGGGACTTGCTTTGATGCGATTCGAGCCAGCGTTCATTGCACACGACACTGCCAAGATGGCCTCCTCTTTTGTACATACACCACTTGAGTGAACACATTTTTCGACACAAGCGCTGATGGCGGACGAGCTGATACAGCCATAAGACTAGCTGTGCCTTCACAGCAGGCATTGATCACCAACTGGGCTGTTCTCGTGTCGCTTCATGCAAAGAGTCTTGACAATACTGTACCGAGAGGAGGAGGCAAAGAAGAGGAGCCAAAAGTTGATCATGTTAGAGTGAATGGCGACGCAACGCTCTCGCGCGATTGAAGTGCTCGCTAAAAGCACGGCGTGGACAGGCTCAGAGGAGAAGCTTCTTTTTCTCAAGGCACGATAATCAGGCATAACCAGCAAGGTACACGAATATTTGGCTCGACCCTATCTTTGCCTTTGCTCTGCTCTGCTCTGCTCTGCTCTGCTCTGCTCTGCTCTCTACTGCCGCTTTGCTTCGAGTCGACTACTCGTTGAAGAAGCTGCTCAATCACGCCTTCGCCTGCGCCTTCTGACTCGGTCGCAAGAGTTCCGATTGCACCAAGTTGGCAGCAGTCGACATTCCGCGCCTGCTCGTTCGCCTGCTCGCCTCCCCCACGCTGCTCATCCTACGTCGTGCCACCGACTTGGCGAAGAAAGCAGGCACAAGACTCGATTCCTCACTCACTCTCGAATGCCTCGGAACCGGCCGAACCAACTTCTCCACGACATACTGGCGTCCCTTTCGACTGCTCAAGAGTTTTCCCCAAGCTCTATTCTTTCGCAAGCATTCGCAAACTCAGCGACTTTTTTCAGTCACCAACACACACTTCCGAACGACTCGGCTTCCGAATCGCCATCCGCCACCTTCTCACACCACCATCTCTGCACGCAACTATCATCCGGATGCTGTTCAACTGAGGAGCAACATCAGCTCTGACTGGCCTCCAACATGGTGCCGTCGACGGAAGGTGTAGTGTCGACATTGACGTCGTCGTCCTCGAGGACATCGGGCAGAGGAGTCCTCATGGCATCATCATCCCCATCGCCAGCATCACTGCCATCAAAGCAGACCATGGCCCTCACTCCGCCTTGCAACACAACCGTCGTATGCTGCGATGCCGACCACTCGGCGCCACCCGCTTCGTGCGCCACCGAATGCCACGGCTGTCCAGCCTCAGCACCAGCCTCGCCCTGCTCCGACATCCACCACATCTCGAGCGCATGCACCGAGCCTTCATGCGGTGCAGCCTCATCTTCCGCCAGCGCCCTGGTCTGCTCATCAGCGGTCGCGTGCTGCGACGAACCTGCCTGCGCCGACGCTCCCGACTCGCCATGTTCCGAGTCCAGCTGTTCCGCTGCTGGTGACTGCTCGTCCATGACGCTTGCTGTGCCCACTCTTGGTACGTGCTGCACCGACGAAGCCTGCGAAACAGATTCGTCCAAGGCAGCCAACGTCTGCGATGGCGTCGTTCAGCCCAGCGCCAAGGCTGCACATGCGCACACTAATCGAAGCACCTCAAGGTCACGCAACGAATGTCGCGAGTGCTGCGGCTCGCTGACGTCTACCGGTACAGCAGAGGGTGGCCAGCTGTATAGCAGCTTCCAAGAGCTTCTCGATTGTTGTTGTTGCTCCATGCCGCCATCCGTGGACAAGTGCTGCGTCGGGTCTACGCCTTACCCTTGCAATGCACCTCACCCTTCACCGAATGATGCAGTGAGCCCTGCAGGTCATCTTCAGCCCCACAATCAGGACATCGCACCGCCGCCTCCGCCACCATCCGACACGCCGTCGTCCAGCATCATCACCAATGCGACACAGTACACTTCACCGGGCGGCGGCAGACACCAGATGGTCTCGCGAGCATCCACCGTCTCGACCACCGCCACTCCGCAGCCTGTGGCCGTGTCGCCATCTCCGTGGTCGTCGACCATGTTGCACTCGTCACCATTTCCCGCTAAAGACAAGTCCGCGGGCATGTCGGCGTTTGATGGTCACACCCACCACCAGTCGCCCGCTGCGACCGTGTCGTTTGAAGATATCCTGTCCGAGCTGCAGTCGTGGAACGATTGCATGTTCGAACAGCCGCATCTGCATAGCAGTCACGGCGGATGCCTTCCACCTGCGATGACGCTTTGCAACTCGGACATCTGCCATACCTCTGCACCGCACTCGCATTGGATGCCCACCAGCGCTGTGCAGCAGCAGCAACAACATCACACACCGAGTTCTCTCAGCGGACAGCAAGATGCCAGGCCGCAGTTGTGTCAGTGGGGCGGATGCAACGAGCGATTCTGGACCGTCGAGGAGCTGGTCGCTCACGTCAACCACTCGCACCTCGCGCGTAAGAATGCAGCCACGGACGGCGTACAGACTTCGCTGGCGGACGCCTCCTTCCTAGCGTCCATATCGCAAGGAGCGAGACCCGCGCTTGAATCTCAGACGCAGTCGTCGAGCGCAGACGCGCAGAGTGGGGCAGCAGGCCACCTCGAGTGTCTCTGGAAAGACTGTCACCAGGTGCCGTTGCCTGGCAAGCCAGAGTTTGGCACCTTTACGCCTACCACCGAAGCGGATCTGTGGAAGATGCACGATTCGACAGCGGCGACAGGAGCAGCGACGGGGCAGGACGACAAGATTTCGCTCGCGATCCTGCAGCATCTTCTGCACGATCATTTGGGTCAGCAGTCTGCCGCGCCTTTTTCGCTCAAGGGGGATCATCAGCATTTCGCGCCGCCCACCCCGTCTTCGCCTCACAAGTTTGGCGATGTTCAGAGTAGTGCGGTGTCGACGTGGAACAGCAAAAAGCGCAAGAACAGCCAGGACAGCAGCAGCCTCAGCCTCAGCGGCAGCAGTAGCAGCAGCAGTAGCGGAGCATCGTGCAGCGAGCCGCACCCACTGCAGTGTCGATGGCAGGGGTGTTCGGCGACGTTCGACACGCACGCTGCGCTGACGGAGCACATTGAGCTGGCGCACGTCGGCTCGGGCAAGGCCGAGTACGAGTGTCGCTGGGTGGGATGTGCGCGGCATGCGTCTGGGCAGAAGTTCTCGCAAAAGCAAAAGGTGCTGCGGCACATCCAGACGCACACGGGCGACCGGCCGTTCAAGTGCTCCGAGTGCGGCAAGCGCTTTAGCGAGCAGAACACGCTCGCGCAGCACATGCGCACGCACACGCTCGAGCGGCCGTACGTGTGCGACTTCCCCGGGTGCGGCAAGGCGTTTAGTGTGGCCGGGTCGCTGACGATCCACAAGCGGACGCACACGGGGAGCAAGCCGTTCGTGTGCAGCTTCCCGGGGTGCGGCAAGGCGTTTGCGGAGAGCAGCAACTTGACCAAGCATGTACGAACGCATACGGGCGACAAGCCGTTCCGGTGCGACGAGTGCGGCAAGTGTTTCAGTCGGCCTGATCAGGCGAGTCGGCACAGGAAGACTCATGAGCGGAAGCGGGCGAGGGTCGGGGTGGAGGTGGTGGTCGGGACGGAGGAGGGGCAGGCGGTGAGTGGTTGATAGGGGGTGTGCCAATGGATGTCGCTTCTCTGCTGCTTTGATGTCGTGTGTGTGGGAGCTTGTGATTTGAGTCTGGAGTTGTTCGTGGTGAGTGTTGAGTAGCGCAGCATGAAGGTGTTGGTCGAGGCAGGACGTAAGGGTCCAATGCGAAGACTCTGCACGTGACGCGGTAGCTTACACCACCAAGCACCTTTTTTTCCTCCACATTTTACCGTCTTCGAAGCTGTCAACCACCCTATTCTTCTAACGCTACACCATCGAACACATCGGAGCTGCCAGACCAACGTCTACGATGATGCGAACATCCTCCACCGTTCGTGGTATCCTCACACGGGGCGCCCTGCCTCGACCGTCCCCACGCCACCTCACCACCCCCGTACGCACTCCAACACGCTCGCCCTTCAGCACATCCACCAACCCCCGCCTGCCCTCGGACGACCCGGGCGGCAAGCCGAACACCGGGCAGCACCGCACGGTGTACGACGACTTTTTCAACATCCTCGAGTCCACGTCCCCGAGTACCACCGTGTCGGTCGCCTCGACCTCGCCGACCTCTTTGACGCTGGTAGACGGGCTGGTGCTCTCGGAGCCCATTGTGATCCTCAACAACCAGGTGTTCCTGTGGGACCACCCGCGGCTGGACCAGGACTACGCTGTGCCGAGCGGCATCGGGTGGGAAGATTGGTTGGGTGGGCAGCAGGTGAAGCCGGGCGTCAAGTTGGAGGTGACGCAGAAGGTGAAGGATGTGTTCCGCGTGTTTGAGCTCGTGGATGAGCGGCCTGAGATCGTGCTTTTTGGCACGGGGAAGCGGGTGCTGCCCCCGCCAGGACCGGTCAGGCAGTGGCTGAACGAGCTGGGCATTCAGCTGGACGTGCAGAGCACGGTACGTTGCACCCCCTTACCTCCCCGCACCATCGGTCTTCCGAGACATTGACTCACCTTTCCCGCTTTGTTCCGTAACAGCACGACGCAGCATCGACTTTCAACATGCTCTCCGAAGAAGGCCGCAAAGTAGCCGCGATCCTGATCCCCGCCGAACCAACACCCAAGAAACGGTATACTCCGCAAGACCTGCAGCGCTTGCTTTCGGGGCAAGAATAGCAGTCCAGATATGGCTTCTCCCGCCATCCATCGCCTTTCGCAATGCATCACCCTGTCGTTGAGCCTGACACCTCGCACCAAGGACAGGCTGCGCTTTTGTGCCACTTGAATCCCAGCTCGTGCTCGTGCAAGTTTTCGGAAACACCTTCATGAGATCACCGCTTCGCATCAGCACCGCCCACAGCCCGCTCACACAGCCACACACAGAGGTCAACTCTCACACAATCCAGCATCGCACACTTGGACCGCATTGTGTTTGAGGGGGAGATCAGGGTATGAATTGCAAGTTGTTCTTTGACGCCTGAGCTCGAGCTCAATCTTGACGTTTGGCGTCCGGAGCGTACGAGATGGACTGTCCCGTGCGCTCGGTGATCTTGCCCGAGATGGTTTCGATGAGTGTCCATGTAAGACCGTGTCTGTAAGATGTAAGAGGAGCAGACGTCAGTACAAGTGTCGAGGCAATCGAACCCGTATCGCGCGCGCGAGAGAGAGGTGGACTTACGAAATAAAGCTGCGCAACGCAGACACACCCAACCCACGGTACAACCTCAAGAAGCGCGCCAAGAAGGTGTCCGTCTTGATCATCCCCTGCTTCTGTCCCGGCTGCTGTATTGGCGGCCGCTCCTTGATCATGTGCAGAAACACCTGCCATCCCGTAAACTGTCTCGGGTTGCCCGCGAGCGCATCCCGCTGCACTTTCGTCTTGATCAGATCGACAGGATACACGATCAGCCAGCTCAAGATGCCCGCCGAGGAGCCGGACAGGAACGACACCACGGGTCCCGGGATGCCGTACAGACTCGGGCCCGAGATGGAGTCGGTCGTCGAGTGACGCGAGACGAGTTTGCGGATCGAGTCGTAGAAGCCAAAGTAGAGCGCGGTGCCGAAGGTGTCGCGCGCCATGTGCAGCGGGAAGCCGAGGTAGAAGCCTTTGATGCCGCCAAAGTTGCGGTAGATGTTGGCAGCAGCTTGGAAGCCGGACTGCGGCACGAACGTGCGCCCGCCCGAGCCGTCCGGCGAGCTTTTCTTGACCAACCCCTTCTGCACCGCAATGAGATACTCGAGCTGCCGTTGCACTTTGACCAGCTCGAACGGCGCCGAACCACACGAGATGATCACCCCGCTCGTCGCACCACCCGCTGCGCCCGATAACGCGGTATCCAGCAGCCGCGACGAGTCGTTGAACACGTTTTTGCTGTGCAGGTGCTTCTTGGTGTTGTAGTAGATGGAGAAGGACGAGGTGCGGACGAACGAGATGGTGACGAGCGGGATGGTGACGCCGCGGAAGAAGCCTCGGAAGCCTTCCTCGCGCACGACCGACTTGGCACACGCCCATATCGAGGGGTAGTCGCGCACTTGGAGCCGCGACTTGACCGAGTCGAACGGGAACGAGGCGGCTGTCGAGACGAGTGACGCCGTGCCCGCTGTCACAACGGTGCGATGCGCCAGCAGGAACTCGTCGGTCTCCTCCTTTGTCCACTGCAACGATCGTGCATAGTCGCTGGTGCGTTTGTAGATCGATGGTGACGAGGAAGACTCCTTTTCCAGAGGCGAATGGACAAAGTGCGAGCGAGCGTGTGTTGCGGATGGACGCGGCCGCGATGGACCCGCAAGAGGCTGCCCATCACCATTCGCCGCTCCCGTCCCCTGCGTCGAGTCTTGTCGAGCTACGCAACCATAGTGGCTGCAGCTAGATCTATGCATGAGGAAGCAAACGTGCTATCTCGTCCACATACGGCGTTGATCCCAAGAAGACGCTCCTCTGCCACGGTGGGTTGCGTTCCGTTTGAATGGTGTACGGGGTATCGTGTTGCTTCCGTTACGAGTGCGGGTGTGGGAGAAGGAGATCTAGCCAGCACAAGGGCAGAGAGAGACGATGTGGTAGCGGCGAAACAATGGCAAGGTGGAGTTGTTTGTCGAAATGAGCCGATTGGACCGGTTCGCTGTTGAAATCAGCAGAAAGAACTCTCAAAAGGAGCGTGTGAAATGAGCTCATCTTTTTGGTCATCAGCCTTGCGGAAAGTAGGTCCGTGTTGTCCGCCTTGCCAATTCCAATCTCATCGCACTGGTCCCGATTCTGCCAGTGACACCAGCAGATCGGGCTGGGACCATCCAATTCCCGTTGCTCACCCTCGCAAAGCAGCTCCCACTCAACCCATGCACGCCGTCGCTCTAAGTTACAGAATGGGGTCATGCAACCTGCAACATCGCGTTTCCTCTCAACAATCAATCACGCCCACCTGGACCGGCGCAGCAGCCACCATGACGCGCGTATCTACTCAACCCATGCAGTGCTTGCATCAATGGTCTGGCTCTAGAACGTTGCCAAGTCGTCTCCTGCTTTTGTTGCTCATGCCCATGCCTCAAAGACTTCATTCCAGAGATGGAACGGTGACGAGTGTTGGATTGCAAACACAACAACAAAGACAAGGGGTCTGCAAGTGCAAAAAATGTATCGAGAGAAACAACACGCTGGCAGCAAGTGAAAGGAACCCCAGTTCCTTTTTGCGCTCAATGGATCGAAGAGGGGTATGCATCTCGAGCGACCGGAACAGCCCCAACCAGAGTCTGCATCGCAGCAGCACAACTGCGTGTGTTTTAGAGCGAGTCGTCGTCAGCACCACGGCTCTTCTCGAGCACGGGTAGCGAGTCGTTGTGCGAACTCGGGTATCCGCGCAGGCCGTCGCCCTCGTGTCGCTCCTCGAACGTCTCTTCGATCGTCTTGATGTGGATACCCGTCTCAAAGTTGTCCTGGCTGTTGAATCCGCCGAGGCCGTTCTCGACATCGTCGTGGTGCGATGCCTGCGTGCGGATGATGGTGGGCTGCTTGTTGTTGCCCGGGCGGAAGACGTTGGAGCGCTTGGTGCATGTCGTCGAGACGCCTCGACGAGCATTGTCGCTGAGCGAGCCCTCCATGGTGTACTGCTGACCTGCCGAGCCAATCGTGGCGCGCGCGTTGAGCGTCGAGAGCAGCGAGTTGACGTAGAGCTTGGCGAGCGGCAAGTTGAACAACAGGTGGAGCGTGGTGGTCGAAGCGAGGAAAAGAACCAGATCCACCGTGGCGAAGAGCGTGGTGAGCGCGCCCGTTTGCAGCGTGGTTCGGATCAGCTTGGTGATGACGTCGTCGGTAGCAGCGAAGCCGGTTCGCGACTTGTTGAGCGTGAAGACGAGCGAGCCCGTGATGAGCACGTCCGTGAGCGCAGCACCGCCGAGCCACAAGATGACCACCTCCTGGAACTTTTGGAACTGTTTGAAGTAGAGCACGATCTCGACACCGATGGCGGTGCCGATGGCGCTAAGCAGCGAGACGATGGCACCGGTGGCGATGAGAGCAGGCATGATCTTGGAGTGCATGAGCTTGTACACACGCCACGCGAAGAAGAGCTGGGTGGAGAAGGCGATGATACCGGTCAAGACGGGGTCGGTAGCAAAGGCGGCGTTGCTCTTGGACGCGTAGCCGAGGTTGCCGAAGTTCGAGACGAGGTACTGGTACATGAAGACCTGGTCAAAGATGGCGTTCAAAGTGTCGATGACCATGAGAAAGAGCACAAAGTACCTCATCAAGGGCTTGTCGGTCTTGAAGTTGACGTAGTAGATGTACGCCTGGACGATGGAGAAACCGTAGAGCCAGACGTTGAGCATGACACCGATGTACATGCAACCCAACCTGGTGAGTGAGCAAGAGGAGAAACGTGTCAGCGCTTGTTCGTTGCACCGTTGTCGGAATGCGGCTCCAGCCGGGTTCAAACTTACGAGAGGTCCATGGAGGGGAACTTGGGCATCATGTCCGCCATCTTGTTTAGGATCTTCTACTTGGTGTGATGGCACAGATTGAGAGCAGAGGTGGTGTTGGTGAGGGCTACCCGGTCGTGAACGAGAGTGTGATGGCAGAATCGAGACCGGCTTGTGTAGAGTGAGAGAGGAGAGATCGAGAGAGATCTCAAGCGATTCGATGGTGTCGAAGAGACGGCGACGACGAAGAGGGACCGAGGACGGAACAGAGAGAGCGCGAGAGGGAGAGAGAGGCGTTCGCGGGACGGATGTCGGGGAAGGCGCGGCGTTGGAAGCAAGAGGTATATGTATGAGGTTGACGGACGTGTGCAGCGCGCGGTGGGCTGAGAAGCCTCGAGACGGCAAGGGTAAGTCGAGATGGACTTTGGCGAGGCGAACTCTGTTGGTTGCAAGGGTTCCGTCGACGGAGATTGAGGCCAATGGAAGCGAGGCTGTCGGTGTCGATGTCGCCGCTGCTGGTTCCTCTGCTCTTTCCAATAC
>LT795054.1:665847-714231 GCA_900162835.1 Sporisorium reilianum f. sp. reilianum | reverse complement strand
GGGCGAACAATTGACAAAAAAGAGCTGCAAACAAATGCAGCCTGCAACCCGCGCGTCTTCACTCACTTTCCCATCACGTACAGATACGTGCAGATGACAGGTTTGCGCTGAAGCTCAAAAAGGTCTGGGCTGCGCTGCGCTGCAACTGTCGAGCTCAGCGGGGCTGGGCTGGAAGCCAAAGTGGGCGTCAATCGGCGGACGCACGCGACCGCACACCTGCCAAGGCCCCAATCAAGCGGTTTTTTTTTTCAAAAGAAAAAAATCTTGACTGCACGTCGAAGAGAGAGAGAATGGCTGTCGAGCAGGAAGGGACGCAAGGATGTTCGCTTGGCCGCTACCAGTCTATTAAGGAAAAGAACAATGCATGGCGCAGGTGTCAGCCTTGCGCTGCTTTGCCGACTGCAGGTTCATAATGACACACACAGACCGCCAAAATTGTGGCGAGAGAGGGGATCGAGCGAGCTCGAAAGGCGGAACAAGCGAGGTGACAAAAAAAAAAGGGTGGATTGTGATCCAAATTCGAGGGGTTGGGGCGGCGGCGGGAAAAAAAAAAAAAAAAAAAAAAAAAGAACGAGATTCGAACAAAAGAAAGAGAGGCCCGACTCATGCGAGAAAGCAATCGCAACCAGAGATGGGGCGCTTCGGCGACCAGGCGATCTAGGGAAAAGAACTCTAAATTTTCTTATTGAAAAAAAAGAGTGTCCTTCGCCGCAGACTTGAAGCGTGAGAAACGATGGATTTGACTTGCAAGCGGATCGTGGAAATCAGAGACAAAAAAGGGCGAGGGGGAGACGGCAAGTCCCGACGCTTGCCCGCTTCTCTCCCCTTCTCCCCTAAAAAAATGCCCGTGTCTGGAAACCGGACCCGTGTCGAGCAAGCCATCTCAGGCTTTTGTGTCTCCGCTCGGCGTGTCTGCGGCTGCTGGACATCGTTGCGCACTTTTTCTCCTTTCATGGACACGACGCGGCTCACTCCACGCATCGGCTTTCGATGCAAGCACCAAGCCAAAATGCCGCGGCGAGCAGGACAATACAGCCAGGAGGGGGCTCGCATAGCCTCGTTTGGATGCTTTTAGTGTCTGTGAAAAATTGTGGCTGCGCTGCAGGGAGAAGGGCCAACGTCTGCGCAACAAGACATCTCAAAAAGCGAGCCTTTTTTTTTCCTTAGCTCGACCATCGCCTCAAACAATGAAAGCAGCATCGATTGCAATCCGTCACGACCTCTCGACCCCACCCACCCAAACGCTCGCTGTTGCTTTGCTGTTGCAACTGGTGACAGGGTGATCGAGGGCCGATCTCAGAGTTGGAGCAACCAAGGCAAGCCACCTTTTTTTTTTTTTCATGGAGCCGGTGGTGGTTGTCGAGATTCGATTGCCGTCCGGCATGCGAACCGACACAGAGACTGACTGGCAGGCGGATCTGCACGGCAAAAGAGAAGGCTGGCTGCTGCCGTTGGAGCACTGTGTAGAAAAGCGTCACGGACCGAAAGAAGGCCGGCACAAAATGAATCGCTGCTGCTGCTGCTGCTGCAGGTGCTGCCGCATCTCTGAATTTGTCCGTCGCAGCCAAGGGCGAGTGTCGAAGGATTTTTTTCCCCATGCTCTCGGCGAGGGTGGGAAAAGGTTGCTCTTTCGCACCACAACGCAGCTTGCCCGTCTGACGCCATGCAACCGCCCACCAGAACAGAATGCGCCTGCGTTGCTGCTCTGTCCACCGACAACACCGACAGCAGCCTTTTGAACGACAAGTAGCTGATCGCACTGACATGTTCGTTCGAGCGTGTGCCATACCGTAACTTGGTGGCCAGGAAGAAGGGATTTCAGAGCATGAAAGATGCAAGGCACGAGTCTGGCGGGCTGCGAAAAAGAAAGAAGAAAAAAAAAGAGGTTTTTCCCAGACCTGCGCGACGTGTCTGCAATGCGATCTTCTTCTGCTTGTTCGATGCCGCAGCCTGCTCTCGTTCTCTGCGACGGACCACACTGAGCCGCCTGCCGTGGGTTCCTCTTCAGGCCCCGCTGCGCAACCAGGCATTCTGTGGTGCATGCCCAACCTACTCTGCCTGTGATTCGTTACCGGTGTTTGTAGTTGGGTGGCAGAGGTGTGTACGACAGCACATGTCTCGCTGGGCGTGCTACTGTAACTTAACTTACAGTATAGCATGTGACATTTCTGATGCGTCGCAATCGATCTGTTCGAGTGGCAGCGACACTTCATCTCGTCGACGGCGCTATTGCCCATCGAGCGGCGCCATGAGCATCGAAAGAGGTGGACGGAATCACGACTGTCGATCAGCTTGAAAAGCGACTGGCGAGATGCAAAAGGGTGGGCGGTTGCTGTTGTTGGCGCTGGTGGCTGGTGCTGGTATCAGTGCACGCGCTTGATTGCTTGGGCAGCGTTGTCCCGAACCGGCTTCCGAAGAGCAAGGAGCAAATGTACGAGCTCGGAAAGAGACACTTTGTTGGCGAGGCGAGGCGAGGCGAGGCGCTTAGCAGGGGCTCTGCTTCCACTCAACTTAATTGGCGCCCACACCGCACTCTCGACAGTTGGCGAGACATGACCCTTCACCCCTTCGCTTGGTACTGACAGGACCAAGAAGCTAGCGTGCTCACATGCCAGGCACTCACGTTAGCGATGAGACTCTACCCATTCATCCACTTGATCGATTCCGCCATTCTGATCATGTCGGGAGCCGCATGCGCTTCTCCAAGGCGCTTAGTCCCTACGAAGGGGATCCAGAAACCTCGCCACCTACCCTTTCCGCGCGGCATGACATGTGAAATGGTTCCCGAGCGCTGGAATGCGATCGGTCTCCTTCGGAAGTGTAAATTTGTGGCGTCGACTTCGGCTTGGGTCGTCGCTTTGGAAAGAGCCTCCTGTTCCCTGGCACCGTGCACCATGAAGAAGCGCTAGACGCCGGCTGAGAGCCTCTGGTCAACTGGGCTTCAAGAGGCCGGATCGAGCTGTGCGGCAGCGCACTCCTTACTCCGCGGCGGGCGTTTCAACGCTGAATTGCGGTGAAGCATCTGTGCGTGTGATGTTTCCCACGCACAGACGGTTTTGACTCGCTCTTGTGGTGAGACCGCTCTGCTGTCGTCTGACCGCTGGGCCTAAGCACAGCTTTACCCTCTCGATTGCGCCAACGCATCTGATCATGATATGGTCAATTCACGTGATGCGCGACCTCCCCCTTCCGACGACGCTTTCTTACGATCCGAACGGCTTCCGAAGAAGCCTTGATAGGGAGCTACTACTTCCTGCTAAGAGATGGATCAGCTGCGATGGATGCTACTTCTGCCTACTGCTGACCGATGCCACGATCGAGTGCTGCACACAGCCCAATACCCTCCTACAGCGAGCTCTTGCCGAGCTTCTCGCCAACGGTGGAAAGGGCAATAGCTTGGCGTGATCGAGTGTATGGGTCCGAGCGGCCGATGGGAACAACGCAGGTACTAGCTCCGCAGGCCGGGAAGCGATCGCGATCCCGAACAAGACAATGGAGGCCAAGGCTGAGGTGGTTTTCTCGGTGCCACAAGCAAAGGCTCGAGCATGCGTCAAAGCGCGCCATCGGGTGATCAGAATCGGGCTGCAATGAGGCCCATCGGATATCGACGAATTAGAGCGGGTTTCCTTGGACCGTCTTGTCCGGGAAGCTCTGATCCGTCGCCTGTCACATCTGCCGCGAATACCCTTTCGCTGGAAAGCAAACAGCCGGATCCCTTTTCTGGCTCTGCTTTTCTGCACAACGGGAGCTGCTCCTAGTGAACACGGCTCACACCAACCACTCTTGCTGGATCTAGGAATTGATTACCAGGTCTCTGTTGAAGGACGATGCGTGACGGGAGGATACAGATTCAAAGGCTTGGGATGCGAACACGTGTCGAGCTTAGTTCTCGCAGATCTTCTGGTAAGCCTCGGCAGTGAGAAGAGTTTCGAAGTCGGAAGGGTTCGAGAGCTTGATCTGGCAAAGCCAGCCTGTGGAAACGTTGAGCAAGGAGCAAGGAGGGTCAGCACGTCTTGTTGATTCGGAGCACGAGACTCGTGCTGGTGGATGCGGTGATGCATACCATCGCTCTCGGGTGCCTTGTTGAGCAAGCTGGGCTCGTCGTTGAGCTTCGCGTTGACAGCCTCGATCTGACCAGAGGCAGGAGCGTAGATGTCGGACGCGGCCTTGACCTGTTTTTGCGTAAATCAAGCAAAGGGTGTTCGAGTCCAAGGTCAGCTAATGATGTTGGGGCACAAGCAGTGTGACGCTGCCTGGGCTACTTACAGACTCGACAGCTCCGATGTCATCTATTGGCGTTTCGTAACATGCGGAGAGAAAAGAGCAAAGACGGTCAGCAATCTCGAACTTGACTTGCACTGGTGTCTGCTTGCGAGATACTCACCTCCCTTCTTGACCTGAGCACCAGCCTCTGGCAGCTCGATGAAGACCACATCGCCGAGTGCCTTCTGAGCGTAGTCGGTGATGCCAACGGTTCCGATGTTGGTAGCATCGTCGAACGACACCCACTCGTGCTCCTCGGTGAAGCGCTTCTGCACGCCAGAGATTCGGACGCTGGAAGCGAAGCCAGCTCGCATCAGAGGTGCCGCGAATGGCTTGGGTGCCGCACGCACGGCGGATCGGCCAAGGAGCTGAACAGTGGGGCGAATAGCAGCGAGCATGATGTCCGAATAGCAGAGGAGGAGGATGGTGAAGCACAAAGGCAAGATGGCTGGTGGAACGTGCGATAAAGTCTTGTGCCGATAAGTCTACATTCACGACTCTTTTTCTGATTCAAAATTCTATGCACAGTTTCGAGCAGCCCCACGTCGAGCCCCACTTTTCCGTCTCTCTGGACCGACGAATGACGCTTTGCAGACTCGCTATCGCACCTGCTTCTCGTGTTACCTACCATATACGGTTCAGCAAGCCCGATTTTTTTTCAAACTTGGCCTCTTATGGTATTTTTTCGTCTGAGCCAACTCGCACTCGCGCACCAGTTCCGAGTGCCGAGACTTGTCACCTTTTTTTTGCTCGACATTTTGCAGCTCACCACCATCTTGTATCGAGCTCCAAATCGGCCTTCTAGTAGTCCCCACCTTGACGACACGGTTAGGAAGCACACAACCGCCACAAGGAACCACGACTCGATCCGCGGCCCATCATGGGCGCATCTTCCAACACAGCCGAGCTGTTGCTGCGTGTCTGCGCCGACATTGCAGCGCAGCTCGTCGACGCCCATGACCGCTCAGCGTCCGTCTCGTTGAACAACATTCGTACCACCACCTGCAAGGGATACGGCTACAATGGAGTTCCAAGGCTCACCGACATCATTGCTGCCATTCCCGAAGCATACCGCAAGGTACTGGTGCCGGCACTCAAGGCGAAACCCGTGCGAAGTGCCTCCGGTATCGCAGTCGTCGCCGTCATGTGCAAGCCACACCGATGCCCTCACATCGCACTCACAGGCAACATTTGCGTCTATTGTCCGGGTGGTCCTGACTCGGATTTCGAATACAGCACACAATCCTACACCGGTTACGAACCCACCTCGATGCGAGCCATTCGAGCTCGATACGACCCCTACGAGCAGTCCAAGAATCGTGTTCAGCAGCTTCGCGAGCTCGGTCACAGCGTCGACAAGGTCGAGTACATCATCATGGGCGGAACCTTCATGTCACTCTCCGAAACGTACCGCAACCAGTTCATCGCCCAGCTGCACAACGCCCTCAGCGGTTTCAATGGCCAAGACGTCGACGAGGCGGTCAAATACTCGGAGAGAGCCCTCACAAAGTGCATCGGCATCACCATCGAGACGCGGCCCGACTACTGTTTGCGGCCACATCTCTCCCAGATGCTTCGCTATGGCTGCACCCGACTCGAGATCGGTGTGCAGTCCGTCTACGAAGACGTGGCCAGGGACACCAACCGAGGTCACACGGTCAAAGCTGTCTGCGAGACCTTTCAGCTTGCCAAAGATGCCGGGTACAAGATCGTCGCGCACATGATGCCAGATTTGCCCAATGTCGGTGTTGAGCGCGACATGGAGCAGTTCAAGGAGTACTTCGAGAACCCAGCTTTCCGCACCGACGGACTCAAGCTTTACCCAACCCTCGTCATTCGCGGCACGGGTCTCTACGAGCTGTGGAGGACGGGTCGATACAAAAACTACACACCTTCGTTCCTGGTCGATCTCATCGCACGAATCTTGGCGCTTGTACCGCCCTGGACGCGCGTGTACCGCGTGCAGCGAGATATCCCCATGCCGCTCGTTTCGTCCGGTGTCGAGAACGGCAACTTGCGCGAACTGGCCTTGGAGCGCATGCGCGATTTCGGCGTCACCTGCCGTGACGTGCGCTACCGCGAAGTGGGCCTGCACGAGATCCACACCAAAGTACGCCCGGACGAGGTCGAGTTCATCCGTCGCGACTACACGGCCAACGGTGGCTGGGAGTCGTTCCTCGCCTACGAAGATCCGGAGAAGGACATCCTCATCGCGCTGCTGCGTCTGCGCAAGTGCTCGGCTGCCGGAACGTACCGTCCCGAACTGACCAAGGATGGCCAGTGCTCCATCGTCCGCGAGCTGCACACGTACGGAAGCGCAGTGCCCATCCACTCGAGAGATCCGACCAAGTTCCAGCACCAGGGCTTTGGCACCTTGCTCATGGAACAGGCCGAACGGATCGCTCGCGACGAACACGGCTCGCGCAAGCTCGCCGTCATTTCAGGTGTGGGCACGCGAGACTACTACAGGAGATTGGGCTACGAGCTCGAGGGGCCGTACATGGTCAAGATGCTCGTTGACGATGTTGGCGAGGACGATGCTACCGATACCACCGGGTCATCGTCTGACTTTTACTTCTAAGGATTCAGCCATTCCCTCTCGTCCGCATTCACTCATCCAGCGTCATCCCCGCTCAACTTTGCTAGCATCGTTCACGTTTACACTTTGTACTTTTACTCATTCCCCCTGTCCGCATTGCATTTTTCATCAACGACTTGAACATCACATGCGACGCTGATTCATCGTCTGGAGTCGTTTCACGAGCGAGACTCACACCTCTGAGCGAGTCCATTCAAATGTGTCATTGATCGTGTCGCCGTCATTCATCAGCTGCCGGCATAAAAGCGTGTCTCTGTCGCAACGGCTGCGGTCCATGATCGGCTGTCTCTGGTGGAGCAGCCGTCGCCACCTCAGCATCGCCTTCATGATTCCAATCGACAATGACAGCCTCGAGCCTGCTCAACCCCCTCTGTGCCGCCTTGCGCACGAGCTTGTACACCACATGCAACGCTCTGACGACGCCGATGACGACGAGCAGCACAATGAGGATCGAGGCGATGCTGGCGCCGTCCTGGTTAGCGTTTCGCCCTCGGCCGCCCGAAGTCATGCGGGCGAAAGATCGACCGAGACCAAAGCTGTGCAGGTTGATGGGGCCGATGAAGGATGCACCGACAAGCAGGTTGACAAACGAGAGGATGCCGACCAGAGAGAAGCCGACCGAGAACTGGATGAGGAGCTTGTTGAGCCAGCCTTGGGGTTCAGGCTGGTCTGGCTTTGATCGTCGAGCTTTTGCTGCGGCTCTTTTGCGACGACGTTCGTTGGCAGTGCTTTCGTTGACATCCAGGGCGGCCCTTGCATCGTACTTTTCTTGAGACTTTGACTTTGAAGCCGTAATTTGAGCGCCAGCGCTTTCACGTCGAGCTGTGCTAGCATCTTGAGGCGGCAAAGCTGCAGCAGCGGGTGAAGGAGTAGTCTTCTTCTCCCACAACCCACCGTCGCCGTACATCCATTCGTACTTGAGCGATGACCAAAAGCCTCGCTCCTGCTGTGGATCTGGCTGGTCGACAGACGGCGCTTGCGACACATCCTGCAGGCCCACAACCTCCTTGACCGCATCAACGGCCTCTCCCGAGGCGAAGGATCGAACGGCTTGTTTGATGAGCTTGACGTAGGCTGCAGGCTCGTACATGAGATTGCTGTAGCTCCAGAGACCGGGAGTGTAGTCTGCATCGAGATAGGACCATGCATCTGGCTTCACGGGAGCATCGAGATCAGCACCACGCCATGGCCACCAGCTTCTTGACTTGATCTTGTGTGCCGAGCCTGGTGACTTGGTAGCAGCAGGCCGGTCGTAGATGTCCATGAACAAGGTGGCGACGACGCCGACCGTCCAGATGAGCAAAAGAAAGAGGAAGAGGCTGACAATGAAGAGCAGGGTGGGTGAAGTTGCGAGGCCGACGAATTTGGACTTGCGAAAGCGGTAGGGAGCACCGCACTGGTCGCAAGCGACTGCGGAGGAAGAGCGGGCGGAAGCAGCCCTCCATTGGTCGAGGCAGGTGGCATGAACGTACTTCATGGTGCCTTTGCATCGACAGGGCGAGAGGAGGCGACCCAGAGATTCGCCGCCGGACGAGTCGCTTGATGCAGACTCTAGGCAGATGCGACAAATGGCTTGGTTCGATTGATGCTCGGCATCCACCTCGAGAAAATCCGGCTGAGTTGCGGAGGGAGCGGGCTCTGCATTTGGCGAATCCGTAGAAGCATCGTCGAGGCTGTCGAAAGATTCATCTACCGAGTCCATGTTTTCGCGATCTGAGGGCGTGACATTGTCTTCAGAGCCTTGAAGTTCGTCGCTGCTGCGTCTTGTCGTTCGATGGCCGCCTTGACTGAGGTAGAGACGCGGGTCGTGGTCAAATGGCTGATCGAAATGCTGTTGCACCTCGGCGTCCGAGCCGATGCTGCTCCATGAAGCTCGCGACATTGTGACTCATGGGGATGTTGCAGAGCAATGCATCGTGCGGTGTGTCATACGATGCTCAGCGTCGGTGGTTGCGCCGATGTCGTGAATGGTCGAGAGGCAAGATTCGGGCTCGAGTGCTTCTGCTTGATGTCAGACGAGTCGACGTGGAGGTGCGCTGACGATGCAGGGTCCAGGCTGCGAGCACTCCAAATGCGCGCCAAACAGCTTGGCCCAGGCGTATCGCTTTCGCTTCAGCCGAAACGCTCACTCAAAAGAAGCGGCTGAGCGGGGCGAGGACTGAGCCTTCTTTTTTTCTGAGAGATTTGAGCTGATCTGCCTCGAAAATCGCAACACACATCCAACTCCACATTCGAGCAGCAGCCAAGCCGACTGTATGACTTATGCAGGGTTGCTTGCTTTTTTCGGGCACCAAGCGTCGTCGTTATCACCACCACTTGCACGAGCAACGACGAGGTGACTTTGTCGTTTCAATCATCGGCATCGGTGACGAGAGTGATTCATCAAATCACATTCATGCCATCTGCAAATGGCGTATAGCCTCAGCAACATCGCAGCGCTCGATTGATCTGCAATCGCCCAGCCAACGACGAGCTTCGAGCAACGATGGTTCTGCTCCAGAGGGCAACGAGCCTGATCGGCTTCATCTACCTCTGCATCACGCTGGCACAGTGTGCCTCCTTCGCCTCCTATGCCATCCAAGCGAAGCACCAGCAACCCTTGCAGGTTCCTGATCAGCCCCTCACCGACACAACAGCACGCAAAGGGAACGATTCCGTCTCGTTCAATCTCCTTGATCTTCTTTCACAATCGCCGGACCACACCATCCTAGTGCGTCTGCTGCAGAGAACCCGACTCGTTCCGACGCTCAACAGACTCCAGGAATTTGACGATGGAACGGGACTCACCATCCTCGCTCCTACCAACGACGCCTTTCTCCGCAAGAGAGACGAGCAAATAGCGCAACGAGACTCGGCTGTCGGCGCATCTTCCCACTCACCCGCCTTCTGGCAGTACCTTCTGGATCATAACGACGACCAAGCCTCTCGACAGCTCAGTACATCATCGCAGTGCATCTGGAATGATGGCGTTTGCGTGGAATCGGACAACGTCAATGCGGTAGCACGCCAGCACCTCCTATACCACATCCTCAACTACACCCTCCCATTCTCTTTGAGTGACGACACCGGCTCTCATTCGCCCTCAGCTCCTCTTCCTCAACCTGGCAGACCGGAAATGCAGACCACGCTCCATTTTCCGTCACGCCGCATGCTCACAGAGCCAACACACCCTGGCCGTGTGCCCATCCCTGACCAAGAGGACCATGGCGGTTTGCTCGGCCACCATGGTCAACGCATGCGCGTCGCCCTCGACCAAGACAAGGACAAGGACAAGGACAGATCTCTACTGTCTTCCTTGTCGCGTTTCTCCAAGTCCAAACGCGACACTCTCCGCTTTGGAGCCGACGAAAGGGGCCGCGGAGGTGCCAAGTCGCTCAACGAAGACTGGCGCTCCAAGAACGGTGTGATCCATCACATTGACTCGGTCATCGACTTGCCGCCTTCCGTCGAGCACCTCATTCTCACGCATCCTCGCCTCGAACGTCTCAGGCGGCTTGTCAGCAGCGAAACCTTGAAGAGCCTCAATACCGTGCCTCACCTCACCCTCTTCTTGCCCGACTCGGACGCTTTCGACAACCTCAGTGTGCTCGAGTTGACCTACCTCTTTGGCCAGTATTCACAAGCTGCTCTCGATCGACTCAAACTTCTCGGATGGCACATGTCTGGAAGCGGCTTGGGTGATCGCTCTCCTGTCTACTCGGCAAACATCCGCGCCGCCGGACACGCTACGCTTCCCACTGCCCTCGGCGGCTCCGTGTCTGTTGAGGCTGACGAAACTGATGACACCATAAAGGTCATGGGAGCACAGGTCTTGCAGGAGGACATTCTCACCGAGAATGGGGTCATTCACATCATCGACGACCTCATTCTGCCCTTCGGTGACCTCGACATGAGCATCGAGGCTACGCTCTTGGCGCTCAACGCTTCGCGCTTCGTCGATCTCATCTACGAGGCAGGCTTGCAGCGTTACATCGACAAGCCGGCTCATTTGCAAAGGCAAGATCAAGACACCTTCACTTTCCTCGCTCCTCGTGACGACGTCATCGATGCTTGGTGTCCTGACCATGCTCTTCCGCGGCCCTCCGCCCCTTCACTGGCGCAATATCGTAAAGGTCCCGCCCTCGAGGAGATTGTTCGCTACCACATTCTCCCCGGTCAGATTAGACCTGGCGACCTGGCGAACGGAATGCTGCTCAATACAGAGCTTTTCGACTGGAAGCTAAGAGAAGGCAGGCAGAAGATGCCTGTCACAGTCGACGATTCCTCTGCTTCCGATCGCAAAGGCAACGGCGACGTCGCCTTTGGAGACGCCAACGTGCTCCGAGAACCCGTCGAGGTCAAAGATGCCGCCACAATCTACGTCGTGTCCCAGTTGCTTCAGCCGCCATCCGATCCGATCCAAACCGCTGTTTCCTACCTCTCCCTCTCCACATTTGTCGCCACCGTCTTCAGCGCAGACCTCAAGAAGGCCGTCGAGCGTGCTCCTGGCGTCAGCTACCTCGTGCCCACCAATGACGCCTTCACCGGCCTCGGCCTGGCCATGAACTACTTGTTGCTTCCCGAATCGCAGCATCTCCTACAGGCACTTGTCGAGTATCATGCTATCGACAAGATCGTCTACAAGTCGGACTTTGTCGAGCAAGAGGTCGAGTATCCCACCCTTCTGCCCACGCTCGGCGCCAAGCTGGCTATCAGAAGACAGAAGAGTGGAGCCATCCACGTTCACAAGGCAGGTCAACCCAACGGCACAGCCTCGCTCGTCGTCAAAGGTGACATTCTCACCGACACTGGCGTGATTCACGAAGTGGATCGAGTCCAGATTCCATTCGACCTCACCATCCGCGACCTTCTCAAAGGCGCAAAGGCTGATACCATGGAAGATCTCATGGTTCAAGCCGGATACGAATACATCCTGAACAGCACGGTTCCAGCAAACCAGACCTTCGAGTCTAGCACCGGCTTCATGGTGCTGGTTCCCACCGACAGCGCTTTCACCAAGGTGAACCTTTCGGCAATCCTCGAGGACCGTGATCTTCTGGTCAGGCTCGTTCAGCAGCATATCATCCCGCTCACCGATGACAAGGCGGTAGATGTCTTGCTGCCGGATGGCCGCGGAGACGACATTGGCATGAAGGATGAAAGCTCATTCGCCACGTTGCTTGACCAATCTCAGGGCGGTTCGAGCTCTTACGGCCAGGTCAGCTTCCGTAGGGTACCTGCTAGCAGCACCAGTCGCTATCGACGCAGACCATATCGTAGTCTCAGCCTAGATGATCCGGACAGCGACGGCCTCGGGTGGCTGGTGGGCATCAAGAACACGCGCGGCTCACCAGCGAGCCGACACTCGGCCACCGTCATGGCGTTTGGCCACGAGGCTCGCGCAGTGACAGGTGACGTTCGACTCGAGCGTGCACCTGTTGGCGGCGTCTTCCAGATCGACACGGTGCTGGCTCCTTACGAGCCGAGTTGGTTCTACAGATGTGAGTTCCTCGCAGCAACGTCGTGCCTGCTGACATCTCTCACTGACTTTCTCATTGTCTTGATTTGACTCCATTTGCTCTCGCAGGGGGATGGATCGCAATGACCTGCCTCGTGGTTGCGGCGATTCTTTCTGGAGCCGTCTTCTTTGCCGTGCGATGGTGGAGAGGCGGCAACAGGATCAAGCTTCCCGAGGCGCTTGAGGGTGAGTGATTCTTTCGCAGCTTTGCACACTGCTCGGACCGTTCCACTGACATTGCCCTTGCTCTCGTGCCATCCGTCCTCAGGGGAGGAAGAGTGAAGCATCAAAGCCCCATCGCTGTCCATCATTCAGACCACACATTCTCGTTCTCGCGCTTCTGAATCAGGAAAAAGTCATTGAAAAGGATTTTGCGAGGACAGCTCAGCGCGATGAGCTCAGCCACGACCGACGTGGCTTGGCATGTTTGTGGCCTGGATGACGACGTTTGCCACTGTTCCGTTGTTGAAAGGATCGCGCGCGAGTCAGCTTCTGAGTCCACGATTCGCAAGGATGAACCGCAGCTCTGGAACTCACCATTGACGCTGAGAGGCATTTCTGCGATGTGGACAATCTCCTTTCCGACCCTGTGATGCGACGAAGCAGACAAAGCGGCAGTAGGCGGAGGCGTCAGTACAGTTCGTGTCATCCTGGTTGCAAAGTGTCGAGAAAAGGGGAAGACAACTTACCATTCGCGATCCATGGTGGGCTCGTGGCGCATAGACCCGTCGGCCTGAGGAACGCCTGGACCGGACTTCATCTTGGCCGTCATCTCGGATGCTGCGTTACCAATGTCGATCTGGGTCACGGCGATGTTGAACTTCCTTCCATCGAGGGATAGCGATTTAGTCAGACCAGTCATGGCCGTCTTGGTCGCCGTGTAAGGCGACGAGAAGGGGCGCGGAGCATAGGCGCTGATGCTGCCGTTGATGATGATTCGTCCGCCCTGGGGCTGCTGCTTCTCCATGTATCGGAAGGACTCGCGTGCGCAGAGGTAGGGAGCGGTCAGGTTGACGTCGACCGTAGCTTGCCAGTCGGACAGCTTCTGCTCTGCCAAGGGGACATTGGGAGGCGAGATGCCGGCGTTGCAAAAGACGAGGTCGATGCGGCCGAACTTGTCGGCTGTCTCCTTGAAGACGCGGAGAACCACGTCCTCCTTGGTGATGTCTCCAGCGACGAAGAAGCCGGCGTCTTCGCGGCCCGCGGCCTTGTTGAGAAGGGTGACTGTCTCTTGAAGCTCGGCCTCTCGTCGACCTGTGACGGTGACATTCCAGCCGGCTCGGGCAAGGGCAACTGCACTCGTTCGTCCAAGCTGTGAGCAACATCCACGTTTTCGAGATCGCCATTGATGTCAGCACGCCACTAGATGCTTGCGTCTTTACGTCCAAGTCTCATACTTACGCCAGAAGAGCCGCCGGTGCTGCCAAGATATCAGCAGAATACGTATGCAAGTGTAGGGTAAAAGTCAGCGACGTCTAGCGCTAAGGCGACGAAGCGCTCGGATCGGCGTTGGAGCAACTCACACGATGGCGGTCTTGCCTGGGCGAGGAAAGCTCTCGATTTGATCGGAAGACATTGTACGGGGATTGATGATGGATTTGATGAAGGCAGTCGTGATGGGCGAAAGTGGAAGATGACAGCGATGGAAGTAGCAAGCTCGTTGGTTTAATAGGAAGTTCTGTGGTCAAAAGGCCTGCAGACGACAGAAGCAAGCAACACTTCGAGGAACCCCACACTTTTTCAAAGTAGTCCAGTCGAGAGCCGGTGGCTCGTGTCCTGCCTATTCTGCATCAAGCGAAATCCCCGCGGGGTCCACCTCGAAGCCTCTTTCCTTGAAATTCTAGCCTGGTTACGCGACCGGACAGATCCGGTCCGGTCCTGTGTCCTGTGTTCCTGGATGACGAGATTTTTTGGTTCAAGACGACGACCCCTTCACCGTTGGTTACACATCCTGTGTTGAAACAAGAGTGGAGGTATGAGACTTCTGCCGAATGGGCAATGCGAAGCAGTTTGTACAGCAGAAAGGCTGAAAGGTCAAGTCGTCGCTGCCTAGCTCAGAGCCAAGGTGGCCATTTTTGGCGGTCGCGAGCCGCAGCGATTTTTTGGCTCCTCAGATGCAGAAATCACATCTCCGGCGGTCGGATTTGCGTTCTGCTGCATCGACTGCAACATTCGGATTCGCCTTAGCATTCTTCGTTGCATGGGTAAGATACAAATACAGTGAGATCCGGGTCCAAGCTATGTATGGACTTGATCAGAGAATCAAGATGGTGACCAAATAGGAGACAGGGTCGGCCAAGAGAGCCTGGTATACAACGGTGGTGTGAGAGGACAAGTGCGCCAGCGTGCTGCCAACAGGATGCGTCACGTAGCAGGCGGCGAAGGGTGGATAATGATGGATGAGCCCGAGTCGCTGGAAGGGAGATCCGAAGTCTTGCACGGAGTTGAAAAGCTCCTATCCCTAGATTCGAGGGGGGCTCGGTGGGGCGCTATGCTCGAGACGTTTTGGATGTTTGGCCTGCTTGCGGGTGTCAGGATGGAGGTCGTCCTGACGGGCGGCATTGTGACGATTCGCGACGATTGCAGAGGAGTGCCGCGGTGCATCAGCTCAGTCGATCGAAGTGATCCAACGGAGGACCTCGTCCTGAGGCGTGGCGAAATCACGGGACCTGAGGCAGATCGAGGCCACATCAGGTTGCACGCCGGTCTTCCAGTTGAGCCTCCCAGTGACGAGTCATCTGAGACGTTGGCAAGATGGGCAAAGTGCTGCATGATGAACTCGGAGAGCTCCTGCCACCCTCCTCCAACGCGCACCATGACCATCTTGGACTTGAGAATGCGGCAGAAGCAAAGGCGCGGCTCAGGTTCGCCGATCCAGTACTGACCGCTCAAGTCTTGGAACATGCCCGGGCGTTTAGAAGCGCCATAGCTTGCCAGACCGGCATTTTTTATCGGAACCGAGACGGGCATTCGATTGATGACGTTACCAACGGCAACATCGAGCGCATCACTGGGATCCGATCGATACTGAATGGAAGTGTGACGGACAGGTGTTGCAATCGACCGCGATGAAGGGGTCTCGCGGGACTGCTTCGTAAGCCTCGGCGGCGCGGGTGAGTCCGGCTTTGTGGTGGAAAGACCGTTGACGAGTGGGCTCTCATCTGACGCCAGATCGACACCCTTGGACGATATAGCAGGGACGGGATCTACGCTTTCAGGAGCCACTGACGTAGAACCTCCAGAGCTGTGCCCTTGTGATGTCGGGACGGACTTTTGGCAGTCAAGTGTGGACAAGGTCTGGGAAGATTTCGCCTCGATGACGGCAGGTTGGGGAAGTGCGTCCTCGAGCTTTTCCTGTTCGTCGATCAGCCTTTCCGGGACCTGTCTTTGATCGATGAGGAGGTCCAAGAGCCTGCCGGCGGGGCGAGCCTTTTCCGTGTCGAATCTTCGAATACGCAGCACTAGCCTGGATGTCTCGAGCTTCAATGACTCGGAGGCCAGCCTGGATGAGGAGCTAGCTGATCGGGGTATTCGCTGCTTGCTAGTGTCGTGTGATGCATCAAGTGACGTGCTCCCTCTGCCATTCGAATCAAGAGAGTCTACGCCGGGCGGAAGCGTGTCGGTAGCGTTTGAACGTGAAGCGGCCAGTGCCTTGCACTTGCGCTCGAAAGCTTCAATGTCGCGGCGGAGATCTACGACATCTATCCAGCTCGAGCGAATGAGGTTTTCCCATTGTAGCCGCAGCTCTGTGAGATCGTGCTCTCGGCGTCGATCGCGCAAAAGGCGGAGTAGCTTGTCGAGAGCAAACACAGTGTCGAGTGCGAGCTCCAAGAGATCGGTGTCCGGACCAGACAGGTGACGTTTCGAGACGGCTTTTGCTACGGAGCGTAGCCGCTTCATGTCATCGAGGTTGAACTGCTGCACATCGTATTCAAGGCGGTTGCATTCAGTCTGGCGGTTGTGAAGGTCGGCAGCGATCGCGTCAAGCGTCGTCTTGGTGCGCTCGAGGGTGGCGAGATCAGCCGAGTAGGTGGAGACTTGTTTGAAAGGATCCCAAGTTGGCCAGCTCTGCAGAATGTCGATATGGTGTTCGATGTCTTGCTTCTTGCGAGAGATGCGTGTTAGCTGGACAAAGTCCTGCGACGAGAGCTGTTCCTGATCCGACATTTGGTAGCCAGACTTTGACATTGAGTCGGAGTCGGTCGCTTCGATGGTGGTGTGACCGTCGGTGCTGAGCGATGACGACGATTCCAGAGCGACGATGCTGCTGCCCGGGTTCGTCGTCATGACAGGCAGCATTTGCAAGTGGCGAGCTGCTGGGTCGAGATGAGGCAAGCATCAGCATTCGTTTTGGGCGGATCTAGCTAGGCAGCCCACATGGTGGTTGGTGGTTGAAGTAGGAGCAAGGTGGCTTGGTGGAGCGGTCATGAAAGAGACGCAGGGCATGATGATGAAGCGGCGAAGACCTTTTTTTTTCTCCTTTCCAAACTCAGCTGTCCGTGTCGGAAGTGTCACTTTTCCAGAGCTTTCGCAGCCCACTGTTGTGTTGTTGTTTCTGTCGTGTCCCGCTTTACGCGTCGGTGGCCCATGCAAGGTCTGTGCCTGCTTTTCGCCTTTTTTTGGGCTTGGTCTTGACTTCTTCTGTGGATTTCAGTTTCCAACACAGCACACGCAAGCCACCGTTCCTGTGTTGCTGAGACGGAATGCAAGCACACGGGAGGCTGCCGGTCCATCCGATCATCTCTCCTCTGTTCGTGCAATTCAAGGGGGGAAATCGAGTCGTGCGAGCGTGACTCTTCCCAACGACTCAGCGACCGACGAGCAGCGAGAAGGTCTCGCGAGGCTCGGCCGTGTTCGTTGGGTCTTCTTGATCGAGCTGAATAATCGAGTGAGCAAGCTGCGAGGAGGGACTTGAAGGAAAAACTCAGGCGATCTGGCCCTTCTCACTAGCCTCGGCAGTGTGGCGCCCTCCTTTCCTTTTTCCTTCCTTGCATCGAGTGGATGTATGCGTGACGACGCACTCTTGCGCTGAGTCGCAAGTCTTCGCTGAGTCCAGACTTGTCAGCTGAGTTCTGCACACTGCATCCCTTCCTGCTCGTTCGGCACCTGCTGGCTTTTCGTGGCTTCCTCCTCGCGACCATCCCGCAGTGCGCTTCGCCGCCACCATGTCAAAGATGAGAGCAGGTCGAGAGCGCGCACAGCGCAACCTGTACGTGCTCAACCTCCCGCTCGATGCCACCACTGATCAGTTCGAGGCGCTCTTTGCTCAATTCGGCCCGGTCGAGCACGCCGTCATCCTGGCCACGCTCGACCACCTAGCTCGAAGGCGCGGCTTCATCCTCATGTCGGATCCTGCTCAGGCCAGAGATGCCATCGAGCATCTCAATGGCCACGAGTGGCATCATTATCGCATTGAAGTCTCGTTCGCCATCGTTCAGAGGAGCGGTACTCCCTTTTCCCACGAAAGTGTCGACTCTCCTGCTGCTGATGAGAGATCGATGCAGGTGAGCACAGCTGACACAGTCAACCAGGTAAGCCTCCCTCCCCTCTCCTAATTGCTCCACGTTTCCTTGTCGAGCTGGTCATCTAGCTGCGTGAGTGAAGTGCACCGTTCTAAAAAAGCCATCGAATCTTGTGTCTCCGACTACTCGAACGCAAGTCGACCATCGACCGCTACCGTGTCCAAGGGCTTCCCGAGCACCAAGCCAGCCAGAGGGAAGATGGATCTGCTCTCTTGCTCTCGGGTCTCGATGCGAGTGTCATCACGTCATCCGCCATGATCATGGCCTTGACCGAACCCTTCGGACACATTGTCGAGCTCCGCCACGCGCAGTCTCGCGAGCACCATGTCGACCGCCGTCAGATCCTGGTCGAGTACTGTTGCTCCTCGAGCGCTTCCCTGGCCCAACTTTCTTTGGACGGCTTGGTGATCGGCTCGAGTCAGGTGCAGGCGGCCATCGTCCGGCCTCGACTGTCAGCTGCCTACAGCTCGCGTGACACGGAGACAAGCCATGATGCGGTAATGGCTTTCCCTTCGGGTGTGCCTGTCTATGAGTCTGCACCAGACAGCACCGATCAGTTGGACACCATTTCACACGCGATTCCCTCGTCAGGCATGACTTCAGGCATGACTCCGAGGCAGTCTGACATGACACCTCGTCGCAGCAGCCCGACACTGGCTCAAGCTATCGAGACTCGTGCTTGCGATTCCAGCCCCCATCCTTGGCGAAAGAGCGACACTTTTTATCCTGCTGCCAGCAAGAATGATAATGAGGATCCTATCCTCGTCGATAGGGTGAGTTCCGAGCCTGTGTCTTCCCCAGACAGTGCTGATAGGTACTTCAAGAAGTATCTTGATGAACACCGATGGATTGACCTCGTCCTTTCGTACACAGCGCGATCGGCCCCGCCCCATCGGGGACGAGCGTCAGAAGGCTACATTCAAGAAGCCGTAGGATATCAATACTCGATCAAGATCCAGGTGCCTGCTTACGGCAGCATGTTCGGATCGGCATCCCGCCTCTTCCTCCACGACACATCACAAACTGTAGTTGTGTGACTCGTGACGACTTCACGTGTTGCCCTTCCAAGCTCGCCTTTTCACCTCTCGTCTTTCTCGACATCGGTGACCGACACTCGCAACTCAGCACATTGTAGGCATAAGTTAGCAACATCACACTTCACACTCGTGCCGACTTGACTCCTGGGAGCTTCGCGGAAGGTCCCCTTCTCTTCTCGCATCCATCACATGTGAACCACCGCTGTCCATCCAGAATGCCAGCATCGAAATCATTGACCCTTTTGCTAGCATTTTGGGTGATTTTTGGTCAATCTATGAATTATCGAGCGACATCCAGTCAAAAAAAAAATCGCGCAAAACGCGATGAATCAAGACAAATTCCAACACTCAACCCTACAGCCACCATTCCGCTGGTGTCCCTCAGCTCGCGAAAATCACGATCATTCAACGCACTCTTAGCTCCAATCTTTCGCCTGAGGCTACGAATTGGGACAAACATGGTGTTCCCGCGATTTACAGGGTCAATCTTTTCACAGCTTGTCGGCTCCATGCTAGAGCGACAAGGCTGTGACCCGAGGTCTTTTCATGATTTGCTCCGCGTACAAATCCAGATACACTGTTTGGTCCATATATGGGCCAGATGATGCTGACTGCGCAAGTTCAATCATTTCGAATTTTGGAGCCACATTTTTCAAATCACAAAGGTACGAAAAATCCGTTTATGGAACGAGTGCACTCTTCCAAAACTTTCAACTGAAATCCCAGCGCAAGTGCTGACATTTTGGCAAAAGGAGCTTTGCATCCACCACAGTGGCCACATCCGGAGGACAGAGTTGATGACTGGACTGTGCAGCTTATCGCAGCCTCAACAGCCTGGCATCGTGGAAGAGTCTTGAATGTCCTTTTTTTCAATCGTGCTCATGGTCACACTGAAATAATCCATGAACCAAGTCAGACAGGTTGATGAATCGAGCTTTGGGCTTTGTGTCCTGCCGAATTAATCAATACAAAAAATAAAGCGATTTTTGCGCCACCATCTGCGGCCTGTATCGTGGTCTGGCTCATATTGATTTGATTCCTGATCCGATAATGGGCCGGCTGCGAAGCGGCCAGAATCGCGAAAAAGGGCTGCGTTTGGAGTGAGCTTCTCGTTCAAAGTCATGAAAATATTCTTGAAAACACGGAAGAATTCGAGAAAAGAGGACGCGCCCCTTTCGCTGAACGCACGCACACCTAGATTGATTGACAATGGGCCCACCTCTAAAGTGTTCTTCGAAGTGCCCGTGATGGTGACCGCTTAGTGCGTCTTGGTGCGCCCAGACGACTGGCGGAGACAACGAGCTGACTCATAACGTATTCGGCCCATTAATGAATCAGGCCCATTAGTGAATCATTTTCGCGCGAACACATACATACAACCCAAACAGCTTCTACAAAGAATAACAAGACACTTTGCTGTCAAAGGAGGTCAATCTCGTCATCTGAGTACCATGAGGCATTTGGAGAGTCACCAAACCTGTTTACTGAGCTTGCAGACACAGAGAGGGGGGGCTCTGCCTCCAGGCTTGCTGCAGGGCTCCATTGGCAGTCCAGGCTTGACCCTGAGCTGGAGTAAAGGCCCCAGATGGGCTCTGGACTGGATCCTTGACTGGAAGTTGAAGCTACTGAAGCTGACTGTCTTCTTCTTTGCCTAGGTGGTTGCTTGGGTGTCCTTTTTTGACATTTTGCAGGTGTCTTGGCTGCATTTCTTTGTAGAATAGCTTCTCTGATTTCTTGACTATTGATTATCCTTGCTTTCGAGAGCTTGGATTGGTCCCCTGGGGCTCTGACATGCCTGAAAGCAAGGTTTTGTCATAGCTCTTCAACCTCTTGATGCAGCAGGACAGAATCATTCTGAAATTGACCTGCTGCCTTAATCATTTTGCCCCAGAGATGATGAGAGCTGCAGCCTGGACACTCTAGACTGCATATCTGGCTAGCTAAGGCCACCCATTGGCACAAGTTGCTGGGAGTTGCTGGAGCCTGCAGCAACAATGCTGGTGTTACTGGTTCTGGGGTCAGATCTCCATCTGGAAGCCATGCTAGGACCAGGGAAGCACTGATATGATTATCTATGCCCACAGCTTTGAAAGCTGCCCGTGCGGCTCTTGGATTCATGATTTGCTCCCTGATCTTGATGTAGATGGACAGAAACTGTGCTTTGCTGACCGGAAGGCCACTCTTTGCCAACAACAAAATCAGTTGGCTGTACTGCATCTTCAATGGACCAAATATGGACACATCTAGAGGCTGTAGGAGGTGTGTGGCATGGGCTGGAAAGCAGAGAAGTATGATTTTGTGCTCCTCTGCAAACTCGGCAAAAGCAAGGCTGATGTGAGAGTTGTGTCCATCAAGCAGAAGCAGATGCTTCTGGTTTGGATTTTAAAACAGTGTATGGGGCTCAAAACAGCGTTTTAGCCATTCTAAACCAATATCTTGACTTGTCCAGCCATTGTTGGACACTGCAAATACCCAATCTTGCAGGAGAGATTGCTGCTGACGGAACCAGCCAAGCATGTGGGCCTGCCCTTTGAAAATGAGCATCGGAGGAGGTATGGTTTGACCAATGCACTTGATGACAGTGCAACTTTCTCATTGACCTGGTTGTGTCCTGAAAAGAGTTGACCACTTTTTTGGCTTGTAAACAAGTACCTTTTGGCTCTGAGCTCTTCCAAAAACAAAGCCAGTCTCGTCCATGTTGAAGATCTGATGAACTGGAATATCATACTTTATGATTGTCTCCCAAAGGAGATCAAAATGCTGGTTGATGATTGTCCTGTTTGAGACCTTTCCTCTGGATCTGTCCAAAACCCTGCTGAAACAGGGCAAAAGGGATGGATGGTGATTGAGAAATCCCCGAGTCCACTTCCTGGAAATCATAGACTCTGGATTGCCTTGAATCTCCTTGTAGAAAGCTGCTGCATGGTTGGTGAGCTCCTTGTATGTTATTGGGAAACCTTGGGCTGCGGTAGCTTTGATGTGATACAATAATGATTCTTCTTGGGACTCGGAGAGGAGCTGATGATGCTTGTATGCATCTTGGTGTGATTTGATGCCTTTTTGGCACCTCCAGAGTGTTGAATATGGTATGTCGTGATGCTCTGATGCCTTCCGGATGGATGAGATAGCTCCTGACTGCAGATCCTGGACTGCCTGAGTAATTTTAGCCTCGTCCTGGGCCCTTTTGATGCATAACTTGGCTCTCTTTGCTTTTGTGAGTTGCTTGGGCATGGGATGCTGGCTTTGCAGGTGAACAGAAAATTTCTTCGAGGTGGGAGGGATGTGATGATGGTGGTCAGGAGGAAACCTGACTCTGATGTAGATACTGTGCTGATGTGCAGAAAACACGTGTCGTGTGAAAAACCTCTCGGCTGTGATTCTGATTCATTAATGGGCCTGATTCATTAATGGGCCGAATACGTTAGCTGGCAGTGTGTCTGTCGCAGCGCACCTACAACAGCTCCCTGAGAAGACTGTGCTGATTGAGTGAGTGCACCCGAGAGGGAGTGGGCGAGGCCACGCACATCAACTTTTCTTCTGCAGAGACTCCTCCACTCTGAGCCGCACAGCTTGGCGGGACGCGGTAATTGCGAACAACGCGCCGTGCACCAAGTTGAAGCCGAGTGTGTTTAGATCTGCAGCCGAAGGCGGTGGCGCCAAACTTGTTCATCTCCCACATCGATCTGCTCCCTCCATTCGAAAGGTCGTCGTCGCAGCAAACGGCGAACCAACGTCATCTGACCAGCATGCACTCATAAGAGTGGTACGAGCCGCTAGAAGCGACACTGGCTTCCTGTTCCACCATCACGAGTGCTGGCAAGGCTATGGTGCGAGGGGCACAGGAGGGAGCACAAAGAGGGGCGGACGATACCCGCAGCCGCAATCGCCCCGCGACGAGCTACTACGACTTGTACCCTGAACGCAAGAGGACGGGACCGTACGTACCGAAGCACACTCTGGTTGAGCACGAGGGCAACCGGCTCGACGAGAGCAGAGCGTCAAGCTCAAGCAGTGCGGCGGTGCGGAGATCTCGTTCGGGCAGTCAGCTTGCCTCTAACCACTTCAAGACAACCGGCTCGTCACAGTCTTCCAGGCCAAGCGAAAGGAGTCATGTCCGTTCCGATACCACAGAAGTCTCCGTTCCGGGCACGTACGCCGCATCCTCGATAGCGCTCGGACGGAACCGGCCGCGCAGCATCGTGCAGGAGCCTGTCAAGTCGATTGCAGAGATCATTCGGTCGCACTCGAGCAACCTCTTGACCGTACCGCCGTCAGAGCGAGGGCCACAACGGTCTGTCTCCTGGTCTACTTTTGGACGTACTCGGCATGGGCCGCCAAGACGCTCGGCAGAGGATCTCTCGCACGTTGAGTCCGATGCAGACTCGGCCGCCTCGGACGATTCGGTGGAGCTTGAGACCCGCAGGATGCTGCACAGCACGCAGGAAGATCACCTCGAAAGGACAATGCCTCAGCTCTCGGTGCAAGGGGCCGATCCACAACTGCGTCGGACGCAACACATAGCTTCAAGGACAGCTTCGCCGGACCCTTTGTCACCCACAGAGTCGCGTTCAGCGAGCTCGTTGTCCAACCAGCGAGGTCTGACACGCTGTGTTCAAGTCGCGATCCCAGGAGCGCCTGACGTGCAGGTCTCCTTTGCCGATGTCGGCGCCGAGGGCGGTCATGCAGTCGTGGTGCTTCTTGGCTTGGGGGCTTCGCGGCATCTGATCGGCTTGTACGACGGACTGGCTTCGGCGCTCGGGCTGCGTCTGGTCTGTATTGATCGATGGGGTATTGGACGGACTGACCAGGTGGCAGCGGAAGCACGGACGATTCTGGGATGGAGCTTGGTCGTGGAACAGGTGGCCGACGTGCTCGCCATTGACAAGTTCTCGGTCATCGCGCACAGCGCAGGTGCACCATTCGCCGCGGCTGTAGGCTTGCTGTTCCCGCATCGTGTGCAGGGACCTCTACATCTGCTTGCACCCTGGACGGGAATGCAACAGGACAGTGGATATAGATGGCTGCGATATGTTCCGGACGGAGTTATCAAGACGGCGCAAGCAGCAGAGTGGAAGATTCAGAGTTGGAAGCTGGGCAAGGAAGGATCGCGATCAGGAAACAAAACGCCGCTAGCTTCGACGGACGAGGAATATGCCACGGCGGGGCGTCGCGCCTCGCACGAATCGCGCCGAAACCCAACTTGGGCTGCTAATCAGCGGCAGCAGCGTCCGCTCGATCATACGTCGGAGCAGCACCATGCTGACTCTGGCGCGAGAATAGCAGGCGACTCGGCAAGAGGATCACATACGAGAGAGGGACTGGACGATGTGCGTCCCGTCATGGCAGATCGTGGCGGGAGCCCGACATCGACGGAAGCGGAGCGCGAGACTGCGTTGGATCTGCTCAAGGCGTCGCACGCTGAGAGTGCACGGGGGCTGGTGGATGACCTGAATCTGGTGCTCGGCAAGCGACCCTGGGGGTTCAGCTACTCGGACGTGCAAATAGCGTGCGAGGTTTGGCACGGAAGCAAGGACGAACGCATCCCTGTTGCGAGCTCGATCAACTTGGCCAAGGAGATGCGAGACTGTACGCTGCACGTGGTGGACGGTGCGAGTCATGGGTTGATGACCAACTCGGAAGTGGTGGTGGAAGTGTTCGAAAGCATTCGAAAGTATGCCGCCATTTCGTCGGATGGCGAGAGTCCGCGCTTTCGACAAAGCTGAAGGAGCCAGCCACAGATTGCGTCATTGGGACATGCTCTTCTTCCCACTGCGTGGCGTCCAGAGCCATCACTGTTCAATCCATTCATGAAGGCGATAAATGGCTGTGTGAGTGTTGCTTTGGACGGTGAGCAAAGGGCATTCTGGCCTATGAGACCTCGACACAGAAAGAGCAAGTTGATATGTATGCAACCACGGATACTCAAGATCAAATCAGGCAAGATGGCCGAGTGGTCTAAGGCGTAGCATTAAGGAAGATATTCTGAGCATTCAGGAAAATCTGCTATCTTCGGGCGTGGGTTCGAATCCCACTCTTGTCATAAGATTTTTTTTAGCCAGTTCAACTTCGGGTTGATGGTCTGCTTCGCTTGCTTCGTTTGCGTCGACGGGGCTCGGCGAATAAGCGACACACTTTGTGTGTGTGTGTATTCCGCTTTTGTGTGCTGCGCATGCAGCCCAATCTGGGAAGCGAGCGTGTGGATCTGCTGAGCAGATATCCGCGCAACCTGGGCCAGGGACGCAGCCTCCTACTTCATGATCATGAGACCAGAGGCAGGGCGGTGTTTTGCCTGCCTTCATGTTTGTCTCGTTGGAAGAGGTGGCCCGCGTCTTGCTTGGACGCCGAGAAATGTGAGCACGAGGCTGTCGATCCTTTCACTTGAAGACTTGGCTGAACGGGGAACCCACAAGCGGCAATGTCAGATGAACGCCGAAGAAAGAGAGCCAAGATGTGGTGCCTGCAGAAGACGGCTTGGATGGAATTCTCGGCATGCCGGCAGATCGAGGTACTGTAGATGCCAACATCAAAGCTCAAGAGCCGAGGTAGGCTCGGATCGATGGATGCGTTCGAGTGAAAGGTTCGGAGCAACACAGGCACTGCCATGGCAGAGTGTAAGTTGACAACGAGCCTGCAATACGATGGCCGTGCAGTGCAGTCGATTCGGCTGCGACAAAGGGAGAGAGATACGGCAGGTAGAAGTGATTGCGGGAACGCTCTGCGAAACTTTGACCATGCGGTGGCAGGCTTGAATGAGAAGGCACTCAGGAGCGCGTGCATTTTTGCTGCAACCGACGCGTTCTGCTGCAGCAACACTTGGCAGCCGACCTGCAGCCGAACGACCGAAACGACCAACACAGCTTCGGTAACAGCGTGACTTGTCGATCCTTTTTTCCTGTCGCGCTCACACGGTTTGTATTTCAATTTTGCAGATCATTTTCGAAAAATTCAAATCACGACCAGCGCCATGCCTCGCAAACGAATAACAACCAATTCAAACACGACTCGGACATGCCTTTGCAGCGACACACACAGGGCACACGATGGCTGTTACAGCCAGTTGAGTGGCCTTTCTAGGCTGCATCTCGCATAGCAACCGACTTGGCTCGACGCGAGCAAGGCACTGCCCGACTGTCGGCGCCGGCAATTGAGCTGCAGATGGGATCGACATGACAGAATTCGGGGTACCTTAGCTGTGTGTGTGGGAGGTTATCGCCTTGTCCCTTTGTGCCTCGGCCCGTCCCGTTGTGCAACACTGAGACTTGGCCTTCCTTCATTGCGAGAGAATGCTAAAAAACACACTCGGCTTGCCTGCAGCAGTAACACTCAGCAGCAGCTTTGCGCCCCATTGCCTCGGGCACGCTCTGTGTCTGTGCCATGGCGGCTGCGAGTCTTGTTCGTGCCGCCTCGAGATTTGAGCGGTGCTTGTCGCCATCATCGTTCACCGTCCTCACCACCACCATCACCATCCCGCTCTTCACTCCACTTTTCTCCAATCCCACTCCACTCTTCGCTTCATCCCCCCTTCTTCCCCCCCACAGGCAGCGTCGGATCATTCGCGCTCCTCGTCGTGTAGACTCAACACTCCTTTCAGCCTCGACCACGGAAAGCACTGCAACCTAGATTCGTCAACCCACCTTTCGCACTTCCGTCTTGCATCCACCCACCATTCATACCTCGCCCATCTCCAAAATGAAGGCAGTAGCAGCAGTTGTTCTCACCTCTCTGGTGTCCACCACGCTGGCCTCCTCCCATGCTTCCACCGCTGCTCATCGACGACACCACAACCATGGTCCCGTCTCCCACGAGCAGGCCCTCGCCAAGCGCGCCACCTACTCCGGTATGGCCACTTGGTACGACGTCGGAACTGGTAATGCAGGGTACGTCTTCTTTCTCTTGTCCCTTTATCCGTCTGTCAGCACCCAACTAACTCTCCCTTGCTCATCTTCCTTCAACAGTGCTTGCGGTCAATATCTGAACCCCAACGACCACGTCGTCGCCTTGAACCAGCCCATGTACGGTGATCTCGGTCAAAGATCGTCGTGGTGCGGTAAGACCATCGTCATCTCCAACGGTGTCAAGACCGCCACGGCTCGTGTCGAAGACGCTTGCCCTACCGGTGGAGGAAACTGCTTCTACGGTTCCCTTGACATGAGCGTCGGCCTCTTCACCGAATTCACGAATCTCGGCACTGGTGTGTTCCCCATCACTTGGTGGCCCGCAGGCGAAGGTGGTGGAGACTCGGGCAACAACAACGACAACAACAACAACAACAACAACAACAACAACGACAACAACGACAACAATGATGATGATGCACAGGCCGCCGCCGCCGCTGCTGCCGCTGCCGCCAAGAAGAAGGCTCAGCAACAAGCTCAACAAGCCGCCGCTGCCGCCTCTTCCTCCGCCGCTGCCGCCTCTTCCTCCGCCGCTGCCGCCTCTTCCTCCGCCGCTGCCGCCTCTTCCTCCGCCGCTGCCGCCTCGTCGTCTGCTGCCGCCTCGTCGTCTGCTGCCGCCTCTCGTTCTGCCGCTGCATCTCGCGCCTCGGTCTACTCTGTCACCAAGGCTGCTGCCTGTGCTAGCGCTTCTGCTTCCAGAGCTGCTGCCAAGTCGCGCGCCAGCGCCAAGGCGAGCAAGTCCGAGGCTGCCGTCGCCGCGTCCGCTTCCGCTGCTGCTGCTGCCTCTGCCTCTGCCTCTGCCGCCGCCGCCACCCCAACTGGCAACCTCAACAACTTTGCCAACTTGTACGATGGCCTCTCCAAGATCATTCAGGAGCAAGCCGACTCCTAAAGGCTTCGTCATCTCTCTTCTTCCCCCTCCTTTTCCCGCTTAGAGCTGGATGCTCATGGACTTTCCCTTCTGCCGGTCAGCCTCATCCATTCGTTTGTTCTGCTTTGTCCCATGGAAGGAAAGGATCGTAGGGTCACCGACCCCATCAAGAGCATGGGGTAAGCAGGCGTTGAGACCGGTCCTTGATGCCTTGCGTGACCCGTCCCTGTACTTTTTCCCCGGCTCTTCTCGCATACTGCGGCTGCTCGCCACTTGTTTCTGCTCGACGTCCCCACGACGACTGGTTTTCGTCGTTTGCGGGACCGTCGTTTCGATTTGTCTTTGTTTCGTCTCGATTCCCTTGTCTGGGCTTTTCGTTCACATGTCTTTCTCTTCGTTTGTCTTTTCCCACTTCGCACGCTTTGGCTTGCCGGTCATTGAAACGGTGCATTCACTTTTCTCATCTCATGCTGTGCTCGTTGTTCTGTGGGTCATTTGCGGTTCATGATTGCGAAAGAGTGAAACTTGAATGCAAATGCGAGGAGCGAGGTGGCCGTTGCAACGGAAGAATGGACAAGAACGACACGGGGATCATGATGCAGAAGTGAACAGACGAACGAGAAGGGTAGCTATAGGATGCCACAAGAAGTCAAAATGTCCCAAGCGCTGCCGGACATTTCGAGCTTGACGGGGCCACCCTTTCGCTTGACCTTGATGGAATGGCGGAAGACGCCCTCGGCGGGGTTGTCGGCGTCTTCAGCGATGGCCTCTGCCTTGTTCATGTACCACCTGAGATACTGGCCTTGCACCTCCCATCGGCCCGCCGACAGCTGCACGTCGATCGAGAGGAGCTGTTCGGCCGAGATCGACGGGTCTGCGGTGGACCTTGTCGAAGTAGTTCTAGAGAGGTCGGACGAGTCGGCGAGGACGGTGGAGGCAGATGAGGAGGAGGCATCGTCGATGCTCGACGATCCACTCGTCCTGAGGCTCGAGGTGGAAGAAGCGAGCGAGTCGGCGGATCGGATCTTCTTCTCCTGCTTACGAGCCCATCGCTGCGAAGCGTTCTTGTCGCGTCGATTGCCTAGATCACCGCTGGCAGCTGCAGCGACGCCATCGGCGCCGTAGTGGAGGAAAGGCAGGTAGATCTCGGTGGCCAAGCCGGGCTTGTCCAGTTCAGCAGCGGTGACGTCGACAGCGTAGGCGAACTCGGACGACTTGATGTCGAAATCGATGCTGGCAGGTGTGCCGACGGTGGCGACGGGGAACGGGCGGCAGAAAGCAGCGGCGGCGCGCGAGCCGTTGAGCAGATTGGGTGCGTGGTAGTCGTCATCGCCGGGGACGAGCGCCGGAAGGTGGAGGCTGGAACTGGAAGTGAGGCCAGAGGAGAGAGGGGTGAGGCTGGTGAGGCGCTTGGAGCGGAGACT
Organism: Sporisorium reilianum f. sp. reilianum; assembly: GCA_900162835.1. NCBI lineage: Eukaryota > Fungi > Basidiomycota > Ustilaginomycetes > Ustilaginales > Ustilaginaceae > Sporisorium > Sporisorium reilianum. Next base: position 685,123 of record LT795054.1, on the reverse strand, counting down.
GGATGTGGACGAGGTGCTTCGTTTGCGGCGAATGCTAGACTGAGACGAGCTTTCCGCTTCGGCTCCCTTGACGTCGTCTTGACTCCAGATGCTGAGATCCTCGCCATTCCAATCGTCGCCCCATTCGTGGCTGCTGTCGGGACAGTAGGTCCAGATGGTATAGTTGAGCAAGTTCTTTCCGTCACAGCCGTTGAGCGAGGCATCGAGGGCCAAAGTCTGGGCGGAATAGTCGCCAATGCCTCGTCCCTTTGCGTCGCCGTAGTACGACTTTTTCTTGTCGAGGTCGTAGGGGATGCCGATCTCGCCGATCAAGGTGGGATACTGACCAAGCCCATCAAGGCAATCCTGACGAAGGTAGCCAAGCTGGTCGCGGATGCATTGACGGATGGCCTTGTTGCCTACACGAATTGCAAAGAGGGTGCCGGGATACTTGCCACGCAGCAGACCGACGGCATCGGCGTTGAACCAGTTCCAATGCTTTGTGATGAGGGTGAGACCGTCGTAGAAATGACCCGAGAGACAAGCGCGCTGCTTGAGATCGTCTTGGGACAGCGACTTTGGCGGTGGCTCAAAGACGGGCGGCTGAATAAACGTGATGGCTTCCGTGTGTTTGGATCGGATGAGGTTGGCGTAAGCGCGGTAGTGTGGGAGCCAGTAGTCCTCTGCGAATTCGGCAGGCTTGGATCCGGCAGGACCCTCGAAGAAACGGAAGTAGGCGTCGTTGAGAACATCGCCGGTGGCTGGATCCCAGACACCGTGTGCGGCCCAAAGGCATTGGCCGAGTGGCCAAGCATCGTCGCGTTTCCATCCCCACCTGTTTCCACCCTGAACACGATCCTCGTCCTCAGTCAACCAGGCCATGGTGCCCTTGGGATCGACGGTGACGGAGCCGTCTCGTTTGGGACCCATGGCACCGAAAGTCCAGTTTTCAAGTGTCTGAGCCTGGCCAGCACCGAGACGGAAGCTTTGCAGAGGAGTTGGCACGGGGCCCTTTTTGAGTTGCCATGAGGCGGGAATGCTAGAAATTCTGTCGAGGCCGATGTAGGTCTGGTTGGGCTCGTTGACGCTGTCCCAGCCGATGACGCATTCATCGACGAGGTCGCCTGCATCGACAATCCTTTGAAGGAGCTGCCGACAGGCACCGAGAAAGTGAGATTGAAGCCAGTCTTGGATGTTGACGCCGTCGATAATGCATCGGGGAGCAAAGTGTTTGCCGGCAAAGAAGAGGACGGAAAGGGTGGCAGCACCGAGACGAGTGTAGTTGGTGGCCCAGAGCATGTCGGGAAACTCGGCAGGGTTGGGATTCTGAGGGTTGGGCCATTCCGCCTGAATGTAAGCCGCCTGTGTGGGGGTAAAGTTGCGAGGGTTCAAGCCGCAAGCAATGAGGGTCCAGTAAGGAGCGCCTGAGCCACCAGTGAAGCGGGAGAAGAGGTCCTGATGCGGGTCCATAAAGACTCGGAAGCCATACTGCTTGACTTTGCGGAGGACCTGTACGGTATAGTCGATGAACTCGGTGTCGTATTGGCGTGGACCCTTGTGCTCGATGGCTTCCCATGTAAAGACGTATCGCAAGCAGTTGAAGCCCCAGGAGCGAAGGCGAGCGAGATGTGTGTCTGCGGAGCCATCTTTGAGGTTGAGTGGCTGGCCTACGAAAGACTCGCCGCCGGACTCGGCTGATTCCCAGAAACCTTGGAGCTTTTGGGATGGTTGACCGATAGGAGATTTGTTCTGGCCGGAGAGATTGACGCCGCGGAGGAGGAGAGCGCGCCCGTTTGTGTCGCGAAAGAAGGCGTCGGAGGCATGGATGTAGTAGTCAGGTACCGTGGCGCCGGTGATTGGCGATGTGGAGTGAGAGCGGGCCATGCTGAAGGCGCGGCTAAGGATGCAAGGTTGCTGCGCCGTGGGTTGGCGTAGCAGCAGTGTGCGTGCTACCAGCTCGATGCGACGCGAGGGATGGTGTGAGGAGGATGGAGAGGAGCAATTTGGATTACGTCGTGCTGCAAGGAAATCGTGCCACAATTTCCAATTGCAAAGTCAAATGTGCATGCGCAGAGTGATGCAACTCGACTTGATCTTTGTCCGGGGCAAGGTTGCATCACGTGATGGCTGTTAAGTCGAAGTCTCTGGCTCGCGACGCGTGTTTTTGTTGGTCTCGAGCAACGGCGAGCGAAAAAGTGACAGCGTCGATAGACTCGTGAATCAACCATCGCAATCATCCATCCATCCACCACCACCATCACCGTCGTCGTCATCATCATCATCAGCAGCAGCACAAACTACCCGCCACTTTCAAACACGCACCCGGCTTGACTCGACCCCTACTCTCACCACATTGTCACAGATCGCAAACATGGCCAGCACCAACACGCGTCGCTCGACACTGGCGGCCATCGACCCAAACCAGAACAATGGTCACATCTCCTCCGCGCTTCCCGTCCCATCGTCCGCAGTCAAGTCGGTCAAAACACTCTCGAGCGGCTCCTTCCAGCCTCGCGCTTCCATGATTCCACAGCAGTCCAACGCTGCGCGTCAAGTCAGTGCTGCAAGCGCCAATGCCAGAGAGGCGCAACACACCGCATCGCAGCACTCGGGTCCCGTCCACTCGGCATCTCAGAGTGCACGTCGAGGCGACTCAGGAATGTACGCTGGCAGGCAGAGTGTCGCATCCGCAGGCCGTCAAAGCGTTGCAGTCGCCGCAACACCCAACTCGAGGAGATCCATGGTTGGCAGATTGTCCATCGCTCCAGGAAACGTCGGCAACACAGCAGGATCCGGCGTCAGGGAAACCAGGCCCATCAAGGATAAGCACTACAAGACACGCATGGGCCTCACCGTCAAGGAGCACCTCGAGCGTACCGGCTTCACCATGTCCGGGTGGGACGCCAACAAGGGCGTTCACGAACCCACCCAGTCTGCCTTTGTCGGCATGTTCAAGCACATCTACGCAACCTGCATCGACACGAATTTCGTCATGGGTGCAGACGGCAAGAAGTTTGAAGACGAGGTGCTCACCTTGATGAAGGAGATCAAGTACCCCGCCGCCGACGAGCTCAGCAAGACCAAGCTGACGGCAGCCGGAAGTCAGAGTCACTGGCCTTACTGTCTTGCCATGCTCGAGTGGATGGTCAACCTGGGCAACCAGGCAGAAACCATCGGCACCGGTCCCAGATCACGACCCGACGAGATCGACGACCTTCAATCCCTCTTCTTCCCTTACCTCTGGGACTGCTACGACCGCTTCTGGCAGAACGAGGACACCTACCCGGAGGAACACGCCAAACTCGGTGTGCGCTTCGAGGACAAGAACGCTGCGATAGAGCGCGAGCTCAGCGAGCTGCAGCAAGAACACCGCAAGCTCGAGGCCGAGTTGGCCGACTATCTCAACAACGACTCGCCGCTCAAGATTGAAAGCAGCGAAAACGACATGCTCGCCAAGGACATCTCCAAGTTCCACAAGTACTACGACGAAGTTCTGGTGCCCAAGCTCGACAAGACCAAAAAAGCCATCGAGAGGCTCGTCAAGGAGATTGCGCTCACAGAAAAGGAGATCGACGACAAGAACAAGCGCAGGCTCGACTTGCAAGAGCAGGTCAATGCGCAGGAAATGTCGGCAGAAGAGTATGAGAGGATGCTGGCAGAGAGGAACCGTCTCAGCAAGCGTCTCGAAGTACTGGGCGAGCAGAACAAAAAGGCAGCCGGCGACGGATGGGGGCTCGAGATCGCCATTGCAAAGAAGCAAGCCGATACCGAGGACCGCATCTCCAAGTTCAACCCGTTGGCGCGCTCCATCTCGCTGCTGCCGTTCAAGCTGGCCTCAGGAAGCGTAGTGGAAGAGCTCGAATTGACGCCTTCCAACCCGTCGACCATGCTGCAACCGGGCGTCGAGATCAAGGGATCCTTCCGTCGACAGATCGAGGCGCTGCGATCCCAGGAGGCAGACAAGTACCGTCATGCGTCCAAGAAGCGACTGACGATGCAGGAGGAGTACGAAAAGCTGCAAGAGGCGCTTTCAGAACAAGAGTCGCAGCTCGCTTCGGATCGAGAGAGATGCGAAGCGCTGTCGAGGCAAGCCGCCGAGTACGAGAAGAGCTGCAAGACGGTGCAGGAGCGCTACAAGGCCGACGAGGCCAAGTTGGAAAGGTCGACCTACGAGACCGAAGCCTCGGGCAGCGTGCACTTGCAACAGGCGGAATCCCGACTGACCAGTCTGCAGCTCACCGCCGAACACAAGGAAGACGAATGGAACCAGCAACGATCGCGCATGGACGAAGACATGCTCAACTTTGTCGTGCTGCTCAGCAAGATGAAGGGCGACGTTACAGGCCAGCTTCGCGAGATCCAAGCCGCCGTTGCCCTCAAGAGTCGCGACGATTGATTCCAACCTCTTCTCTCTCTCTTTCTTTCTCACTGTCACCGTTGCATCATCTAGCCCGCCCGCAGCCACACTGTCTCTCACTACTGTACTTGTGCCCTCCTACTATTGTGCTTTCCATCATGCTTTTGCTTAGTTCCGTTATCAATATACCATTGCCATTCCGGAGTGAAGTCCAGCATTGCCCAGTCTGCGTCACTGTGTTTTGCAGTGGAAATCAGAAAAGTGGAGCAAATCGACGCGAATTTCCTCCTGAAACGCAGACGAGTCGTGCAGCTGGATGGATGACTGACTGACTGAATGTCAGACTGGCTGGCTGGCTCGTGCTCAGCTGACCCGCACTTGCTCGCACTGCCACGCGTGTGACACAAAACATCGTCTCGACTTCCATCAACCAGCCTCGCCTCTTCGACTTTCGCAACAACCATGGCGGCTCCAGGCATCGGAAATTTGAGCACGCTCATCAAGAGGTAAGCGCTATTGACATTCTGTATCACTGGTCTAACTTGCTTGCTGACCTTCCTTGTCCCCCAACACAGGCTCGAGGCAGCCACCTCTCGTCTCGAAGACATTGCCCTTCATCAGTCCTCGGGCGTCTCGCAAAAGGAGCTTCCACCCGCAGCACCCGCTTTGGCTGCTGGCTCCATTGCTCCACCGCCTCCTCCGCCTCCTCCTCCTGCCGCTGTCGAGCCACCCAAGGATGACCCACCGGCTGTCAAGGCGTACGATCAAGAGGTGGGCCAAGTGCTCGATGAGTTCAAGCAGCTCAGCGCCAAGATTGGCGGCGTGGTTCAGGAACAGGCTGCAGCTGTCTTGAAGACCTTCCAGGCACAGCGCGACCTCATCTTGCTCGCCGCATCTAGCCAAAAGCCCGCTGGAGGTGCTAGTTCGCCCGTGTTTGCGGATCTGCTCAAGCCGCTCCAAGCTACACTCACCCAAGTCATCGAGACGCGTGACAAAAACCGTGGCGACAAGCAGCACTTCAACCACCTCAGCACCGTCAGCGAAGGTATCCCGGCTGTGGGCTGGGTGGCTGTCGAGCCCAAGCCGGCGCCATACGTCGGTGAGATGAAGGACAGCGCTCAGTTCTACGCCAACCGTGTCATCAAGGACTTCAAGGACACGGACAAGACGCACGTCGAATGGACCCGCGCCTTTATCAAGCTTCTCGAAACGCTCAAGACGTACGTGCTCAAGACGCACACCACGGGCTTGATCTGGAACCCCAAGGGAGGCGACGCGGCCTCTTTCAAGCCTTCCTCCAGTGCGGCTCCAGCGGGAGGTGCACCGCCGCCGCCTCGTCCGCCTCCCCCTGCTGCAGATCTGTCGGCTGGTGCCGCTGGTGCCGCTGGTGCCGCTGCTGCTGGTGGAGCTGCAGCCGCAGGTGGTATGGACGCCGTGTTCGGACAGCTCAACCAGGGTGAAAACATCACCAGGGGCCTTAAGAAGGTGGACGCCAGTCAGATGACGCACAAGAACCCGGAACTTCGAGCGGCAAGTGCCGTCCCAGCACCCGCCAAAGCCGCCCCACCCAAACCTGCCGCCAAGCCGGCACAGCTCAAAGCCAAGAAGCCACCCAAGACGCAACTGGACGGCAACAAGTGGGCGGTCGAGTATCACGAGGACAACCGCTCGATTGTGATCGACCAGACCGAGCTCAACCAGACGGTCAACATCTTCAACTGCAAGAACAGCATCATCCAGATCAAGGGCAAGATCAATGCGGTGCAGATGACCAACTGCACCAAGACGTCGATTCTCGTCGACACGCTCGTGTCGTCGTTGGAGGTGACGGGTTCGCCGTCGTTTGCCGTGCAGATCACGGGACGTGCACCCACCATCTTGCTCGATTCGTGCGACAGCGGACAGGTTTACTTGTCGGACAAGTCGTTGGACTCGGAGATCATCGCGGCCAAGTGCAGCGCCATCAATGTCAGCTTGCCCGTGCCCGGAGGCGAGGAGGGCGAGTATGAGGAGTTCGCGCTACCGGAACAGCTCAAGCACACAGTCGACGGTCTGAGCCAGAAGGGCAAGAGCCGCATCAAGACCGAGGTGGTTGCTCACACGGCCTAGTCTGTCAACAAGCATCATAGATGTTGCGTCATGCGTGTCGGATATGCAATCTATGCTGTGGCTCTTACGTGTTTGCTTCTGTGTGTGATCTATGAGACGACAATCGAAGACGCCCTGATCTGGTCGCACCTGCAGCAGCAGCAAAAGCTAATCTGGCTCGGTTATTCATTTGGACCCGCATGAGCCGGTTGAAATGCTTAAATTGGACAAAACTCTCCACGCCACTCTCTGCTCGACGCCGCCATCATCCCACCTTCGCCACATCACCACCTCATCAAGGGACCTGAGTCGGAGACAATATCTGCATAACTTCGCCGCTGGAGGGACAAGATAGCAGCCGCGACCATCGCCAACCATGAACGGCGAGCCGTCCCGCGTGGGACTCCTCTCGCTTCCACCCGAGATCCTCGACAGCATCGCGAGCTATACTGCGCTGTCCAACACCTCGTTCGCCTCTTCGTCGGTCACGGCACCCTGCAGCTTCCTCTACGACGTCTCGCTGCGAGAGTCTAAGGTCGTCACCCCACCCACTGATCTACATGCGCTCCAGCTCGTCTGCCGACGTCTCTACTCGCTGCTGAGCCTCGAGTCCAACCCGCGTCTTTACGCTCGAGTGTTCCACAGCAAGTTCGATACCGCCGCCATCGGTCGTCGCTTTGGCAAGAGCGCGCTCACCTCGCACAATCTCGCCAAGGAGCTGCGCAGACGCTGCATCCTGCTCAGACGCATGCGTCGCTGCGTCGCCACCGCCGAGGTCCACTCCAACGACGGCGGGGCGCTGTTCGAGGACGACGAGTCCATCACCGAGATGCTGTGGCTTGCGTACCTCATGATGCTCGAGAACGACGGCTTGAACTACGAGCAGCTGTGCTGGGCGCAGTTGCACAGCTTTTTGGCGCTGCATCATGCGTCCGAGATGCTCGACGGTGCGGTGCAGGCGGGATACCCGTCAGATGCGGTGCACAAGGCGTTGGCGTTGCATCTGATTTACTTGTTGACGGATCCGGAACAGCTGGCGTTCGAACCGAGGGGCGAGGCGGTCGAGAGGCTGTTTGTGCTGCGGCCGTTTGTGTTTGCCGCGCACAAGTTTGATGCCTTCATGGCGCCCTGGACGCTTCGCAATCTGCCGCTCACGAATCGCGCGAATGCCGACTTGGACCATGGAGGTCAGCAATCCAACGACGCAGCGCAACAGGCGTCACAAGGCGCAGACGGAAGCGCACCAACACTGGCGACCAACCCGTTCCTCGCCGACCTCACACCGCGCGATCGCACCTGTCTCGTCGAGCACGTCGGCGGGCAGCTCCGCATCGCCGCGCCGATCCTCGCACAGGGAGCCTGCTTCAGCTTCTTCATGAAAGTCGAAAAGGACCCCGCGGTGCTGGGCATGGCTGCACTATCGGACCCAGACGACCCTGCGTCCGAAACGACCATCCGCCAGCCCGCGGCGACACGCCCGCCGCTCTCGCTCACCTCGTCGGACCACGACAAGGACCTCTCACGCCTGCTCGCGTGTCTCGACCCCACGCGCTCGCCCGGCCTGCCACCCCTCTTCTTCAAAGGCATGTTCGAGGGCATCTGGGAGGGCAGGTTTAGCTTTTTCGACTTCGACTCGTACCGCGAGATGCTGGCGGGCCGAATGCGAAGTCTGTACGAAGGGCCGTTTGGCGAGCAGCCGCAGATCTGGAAGATCAAGGAGAAGATTGTCAGGTTGGGACCCGGCGAGGTCGAAGGTGGCAGGGGCAGCTTGCTCGCTGCTGGGTACGTGGCGAGCGAGCCGCATGTGGATTCGGCGGCGGCAGCAGGAACCGCTGCAAGTAGTGGCGCAGCAGCAGCAGCAACGATGGCGGATGCAAAGGGAAAATCCAAAGCGCTGCCTCAGGATTGGGACCGGTACCCCTCTTTCCCCGACGAAGACGGCCGCGAGCGATACGAGATCCTGCTCTCTGGCACGGTAAGTCCCCTCCCCCAACTCTACAGCTGGCACGTTCCCCCGACTTTCTCACTGACAATTCCACTTTGTGAAGTGCAGGGCCACTCGGCATGGGGCCGCTTCGTGGTGCGCGGCCGCGTGCGCACCTGGGACGGCATGCTCATCATGACCAAGGAGTACCGCCCCGACGGCCGCGGCAAGTGGCTCTACCGCGGCTACTCGGTCGCGGGCGGCAAGCTCGTCGGCAGGTGGAGAGACACGTTTACGCCCGACAACATGTATGGATATGAGGGGTGTTTCTTGTTCCAGCGACGCGGGGCGTGAGGGTGGAGTGCGGCACGGAAGGCACAGAAGGCAAGCGAGGGGGATTGCGAGGTGATGGTGTGGTGTTCGGGGTTGTGTGCAATGGCATCTCTCACAGAGATCAACAGGCGTGTGTTGGCTTGGAACGAGCTCGGTGCGCAGCGCGTGTGCAAAAGTCGACTTGTGAGCAAATCGCAAGCGGACAGCGGGGCAGCTGAGGCTGAAACACCAGCAACCAAGGACAGCGTGACAGAGTGCTGGTTGTGGCGGTGAGTTCGACTCACGCACACACTGTCATGCACCTTCCTCGTGTCACAAACGGGCGGGAAACGACGGTGTCTGATGGGAAGAATAGGTTTTTCAGAGTTTGTAGCAAGAAAGCCTAAACAGAGAGTGCGTTTTGGGGGTGTATGTGTGAGACAAGATTGCACCCGTGTCTCGTCACCAGTCCTGCATGCTTAGACGACGCGGACGGCGTGCGAGGCGCAGAGGCGCAACCCTGAAAGGGCGGTTTTGAAGCGGATGTTGATACAATGCGCGGGCGGAGATGGATGGCAGGAAGCAAGGGAGCGGGAAAGTTTAGTCGAAGAGACCGAATCCCATGTCGTCGTCCGACTCCTCCTTCTCCTCCTCCTTCTTCTCCTCCTCCTTCTCGGCGGCAGCGCCACCGGCAGCAGCGGCACCGCCGGCGGGGGCAGCAACGGCAACAGCGGCACCGCCACCACCGACGTTGGTCAGCAGCTCCTTGACATCCTTGCCCTCGAGCGCCTTGGCCAGCAGCGAGGCCCAGATGGGCTCGACGGGGCAGCCGGCAGCCGTGGTCAGCTGCACGATCTTCTCGGACTGTTTTGCGGAAAATTAAGGAAGAGTTAGTTGGGTTGTGCGAGGAAAGGGGTGGGCGTGCGGTTGGGAAGATGCCGGGAGCCAGAGCAGAGGCGGAGTGGTTGGTCGTGGATCGGCAGCATGCGGTGGACATAGGTGCAGCGGGCAAGTGTAGTAATAGATGCAGTGGCAGATAATAGGTTGAGCGTGGCGGGCAGAAGGTAGTGGTTGGACGGCGTCGAGTCTGTGGCGTTGTCGGATCGTTGTCCAGATGTCCCATCAATCCCTGCGACCGTGGAAATGAATCCCATGCGCCGACTGACGGCAATCGAAGTAGATCCACAGACTTTGTCCACCAGCGCAACACCGTCGTCAATCCCATCCAGATAACGAGCCGACAGGCGACACCAAGATACCCTATTCCGATGCCTCGTTGGATCGTGAGTGGAACGATGCAGACAGCGTGGAAGTGTCGCCGATTTGCAATGCTAAGTGCTCCTTGCGATGACTAGCACGGTGTCGTGTCGATGCGTCTCCCGACTGAACCTCGAACTGCCAACAGCATGTCGTACTCCAACTGCAACGATCCGCTTGTGACCAGCGATCTGCAGTATGGTCGCACTGCGTTGCCGGTGATGCATTCGGCTGGTGATCGTCGATGGGTGGCAGTGGTTGCTCTCCGACAAGTTGCGTTTGCGCGCCGATGCTGTGTCGAACTCTACTGAACTGCTGCTGCGATGTTGTTGCTGCTTCTGATGTCGATGCTACGGCGCCGAGTACGGCTGCTGACGATTGCTGCTGTTTGCTTGCCCGTGCCAACACTGCTTCCATCAACCCTTGCCCTCTGTCTCCACCTCCAATCGCGATCGTATCACTGCTTTGCTCTGGCTGCTGATCCTTCTTCCCAACAATGGCGCTGATGTTCTGATACGTACGGAGATCTCGAGACCCTCGTCAGCGAGGATGAGCGAAGCGTAAGTGGCAGCAAGATCGCTGTTGACCAACAAGTAGAAATGCAATGACGGTCAGAATGCTGTTGCCGTGTCGTGTGCTATGCTATGCTGTGTTGCATCGTCCGTCGATGTTGCGGTGGCGCAGTACTTACGAAGAAGCCATTTTGACGGATATGTGATGTGTTCGAGATATCGATGACGATAGGTAAGGAAGGTGCTGATCGTGAGCTCGACCTTGAACTCGGCGTTCTCAGCTTCGGCGCTCAGCTTCTGGCTGCTGCAGTGCTGAGCCTGCGTGCTTGGCTGGTGGGCTGCACGGCTGCTGACATTCAGTGCAGCTTGCGAGGCTGATCAACAATTCGGGTGCTGGAGCGGGTATGCTCGACATCGATTTTCGACAAAGCCGTGTGCTGTTGCGAATTTCTCATGAGGAGAGCACGAGGAGCAACACGTGATGCTTTTGTACCTCGGCCGAAGTCGTGTCTTACACACAATTTGAATCGGCAGATGAGATCGATCGATGAATTCCTAGGACACGCAATTTAGAGAGTGTGTTAGGCATCAACGCTCGAACATGTCAAAAGTCATTTTCCGGAGATGTGAGACCCTTCTAATCAACAAATCTGCATCGCGAAAAATGGGCAAAGCGGGGAAGCGAGGCGTCAGTTTAGCCGGCTAAGAAGCCGAGGCGAATTCGGCGATCCATACCAACAACGACGGCTCGTGACAGGCTGCAACGCATCCCCACCATCACCATCTGCATCCAGAGGGCAGCATGTCATCATCGTCGCCCTCATCATCTGCTTCACTGACGCCGGCATCGGCGCTAGCACGCGACCAAGCCGTCGCGGTCGCCGCGCACCCACAGCACAACCCCGCAACCCCGCACGCCCCACCGACGCACTCGCCCTCGTACATCCTCGCGGCGACGTTTGCATCCGCCGGGCTCGGCAACGCCATCTCGGCAGCATGCACCAACCCGGCGGACATCATCAAGGTGCGCCAGCAGCTGCTCAAGGACAAATCGCGTGCCAACTTTGTCGGCATCACGCGCGACATGATCCGCAGGGAGGGCGTGCGGTCGCTGTGGAACGGCGTGACTGCGTCGTGTCTGCGCGAGCTGACGTACAGCACGGTGCGGTTCGGGCTGTACGAGACGTTCAAGGATGCGTATGCGCGCATGCTGGGCGTCAACGACTCGAGCTTTGCGTTGAAGGCGCTGAGCGGCATCTCGAGTGGTGCGATCGGGAGCGCGTTTGCGTGTCCTACGGATCTGGTGAAAGTCCGAATGCAGGCGGTCCGACCAAGCGGCCAACCACCGTACAGCAACACATTCGTCGCCTTTGCCCACGTCTACCGCGAAGGCGGTACAGGCGTCTCAGCAGGCATCCGCAGCCTCTACCGCGGCGTAGGCCCCACCATCATCCGCGCTGCCGTGCTGACCAGCTCGCAAATCGCGTCGTACGACCAGGTGAAAACCATGCTCAAACACAACAACGTGCTGCAGGAAGGGTTCGCACTGCATTTCTCGGCGAGCATGGTAGCTGGGTTTGTGTGCTCGGTCACGAGTGCGCCGTTCGACACGGTCAAGGTGCGGCTGATGCAGGACAAGTCGAGGGAGTTCAAGAATGCGTTTGACTGTCTGGGCAAGCTTGTGGCCAACGAAGGGCCGTTGGCGCTGTATAAGGGGTAAGTTGCGATCTTGGGGCAAAGATGTGAGGTGCAAGGACTGACCCTTTGCTTTTGCTGTCCATGCTCGACCGCGACAGATTCGGCATGTGCTGGGCTCGTCTAGGCTCGCATACCGTCATCTCGTTGATCGTGAGTTTCCACGCCAGCTCCGCGGTCTGCTGTTCCGCACAACTGCGCTCTGTGCTCAACTGACCCTCTTTGTTTGTCTATACAGCTCTTCGAACGCTTCCGTACCCTGTTCGGCGTCAAACCTCTCTAGACATCCTTCCTCAAGACACTGCGATAGACGTGCTTGTTTTGCGCATAGAAGAATTGTTCTTGAAAGAGAAACGAGCCAGACGACATGGGGGCGTGTGAAGAATGCAAATCGAAAGGAAAAGGGGAAAAGGGGAGAGGGCGAAAATGAGCGTCAAAGTGGGTGGTGTGTGAGAGTACAAGCACATAAGTTAGCCAGATAAAAGCAGGAAAAGGGAGGGATAGATACAGAGAAAGCGGGGCAAGGGCAGGGGGAAGAGACATTACAGCGTGCATTTGGACAAAGAAGAAGCCAAAGTTCTGTCCCGTTTCGCGAGCCTCGGCTTCTAGAAGCGACGACCGTTGGATGCTGCTGGCACCGGGCCCGGACCACGTGCTTGCTGAGGCGGTGGTGCGTACCCTTGTTGCGGCATTGGCATTGGGTGGCCGGCTGGAGGCGGGCCTCGGTATCCTTGCGGCGGAGGTGGCCCACGCTGCTGCTGCTGGTACATCTGCGGGTTGGGTTGAGGCCCCGGACCAGCACGCATGGGAGCGCCATTTGGCTGAACGGGCCCTCTGTAGCCGGCATTGACGCCGCCCTGGGGCTGTGGGACGGGCATGCCCATCTTTGCGGGAGGCTGGGCACCACCACGGACAGCGCCGACAACGGGACGGCTGGAAGGCACGGCCTTGGCAGCGGGAGCGGTCTGTTTTGGCTCGGTGCCCTGTGCAGCCTTGATGATCTCGTCGTCGAGCACGTTGAGGGCAGCGCAAAGCACGATCCACTCGACCATGTCCTCGTTGCCCTCGCCGAGCGTCTGCCAGACTGCTTTTTCTTCGGGCGTCTTTCCTGCGATGGTGACGCGCGTACCGCCTCCGCCTCCGCTTCCTGCTGCTGCGTTCTTCTGGATCTTGCCAAACTCGATGCGCTTTGGTGGGATCAAGTGGCCGGCGTAGGTAAAGTAGAACATGGACCACCAGGTTGCATTGGGGTTGGGTTTGGAGATTTGGAAGAGGGGCTGCTCGTGACCGGGAGCGTCTGGATTTGGCAGGGTGAGCTTGTAGACGGGAGCGTGGATGCCCGTGTTGGTGATGGACCATTTGAGATTGCGCGATGCCTCGCAGCGCACCGTCTTGTCGGCGTGACCGTTCGAGTGGCCGCCTTCCGAGGAGCCGCTGGGACCGCGGGAGCCGGGAGGGGGCACCATCTTGGCGACGCAAAGGTCACCCTGCGGGGAAGGGGTGAGGAGGTAGGTCTCCTTGTTAAAGTTGGTGTGGATGTACGAGTAGAGCGTGTGGTGTGGCTGGCCATAGGGAGTGACGATGAGGGTGGGGAGGTGGTTAGGGATGGGCGCATGGTTGGGCGATGTGTAGATCGAGTAGACTGCCGACATGATGGGCGATGGCTTGTCGGCAGCGCTTGTTTCGAGCGAGGTGGGGTGTTTTATATGTGTAAAGCACGGCTGTACTTGAGTGCGAATGCAGTGTAGAAAATGCAGCAGAATTGCGCAGGTGCGTAGAGCTCAAGTCTTATCTGTGACGATAGAGCAACAGACCAAATCGAGACGGTGGATGCGCGGATGAGAGTGGCAGAGGATCGAGCTGCCTTGAACCGGTCGGATCTGCCGTGTGTGTTGCGATGCTGATGGACACACTGTCGACGTATCGAGTGAGAGTGTGACAGCGGAAGTAGGTCGAAAAGTCAGAGACGGAACTGTGATGATTGTCAAGATGATCAAAGGTTGATGATGGTGATGGAGAGCGAGACAAATGCAATCCAAGTGCGGATCGGCTGTTTGTGGTGCAGTTGAGCCGTTTGGCTGGCTGGCTGGCTGGCTGGCTGTGTGTCTGTTTTTGGATTTCGTTTTTGGCAGCAGCAGCAGCAGCAGCGGCAGTGCAGCGTGGATGTGACGCTGTGTTGGTTCGCTGTGCTTTTGCCCCTCTGCAGCGAATTTGGTTGGTAAATTTACTTTTTTTTTTTTTTTGATTTTCGACACTGGACCGCTTTCCGCTTTCTGGTGCCCTGCAGATCGGACGGGCTGTTGGCCCCATTCAAAGCCCACAAACATCCGCCGCCGCGCACGAATTCTGTGCGTTGTGCGTTGTGCGTTGTGTGCCTTGACAAATCAATCGCAGGCGAGACAGGCAGAGGCACTTGGAACGGCCCCTTTCCTTTTCTCGCTTATGGCGGCCATGATCTGCGACCTGCTTTTCGCCTTTTCGCCCTTTTCTCTCTCTCTCTGCCACGCCTTTTCAGGCTCCGACTCGCTGGCAAACTGTTGCAGCCAGTTTATGCGTACACATCTTGCACCGCCCATACGGTAACAGAGACGCTTGCAAAACCTTGTGGGATGCAGGGACAATCCCGGACGCCGCTTCAATGCAGCCGACCAGAGACACTCTTGCCGGCATCGCATGCGCCGTCCGTAAGTTACCGCTCGAGCCCACTCTTTCTCAGCGCAGCTCAACAGGTCAGCAGACGGGCGCGCATCAATCACATCTTCTTCTTCAAGCCGATGCTTGCATGTGCACCTAGTAAGAGCAGCAAGCTCTCTTGCCCTTGCTCTAACTTAGCTTAGGCTTGATCGACATGCTTCTTCTCTCGTCTTTTCTGGTGTGTGTTTTGCAGCCATCTTTTTTCGAGCCTTTTTTTTCGAGCTGCTCATTTACCACATTTCGGAAAGAGAGGTCTCTCACGAAAGCGCTAGCCTGCTTGCCTCTTGGCTTTAGCTCTCCTCTCCTCAACTCAAGGCTTCCAGCTTGCTGACGATCGGTTCGACTCTTGTTGGGAACTCACATTCGTCAGCGATGCATCCTCTGAACCGACTTGGCATTCAACAGGCCGGCAGCTTCCATCACGACTAGTCTTTGCTCTCTGCTGTCTCTTTGCTTATCGACCCTTGCTCCTCCTTCGCCTCACCCTTGTACTCGAGGCCATCATCAAACCCAAGCTTGCCCAGATCCTTCCACGTCTCTTCTGGCTCGTTGTCGCTCTGCAGGTGGTACATCTCGATGAATCCGCGCAGGGTCAGATTGCCCTCGTCGTCCGTATCCAAAAACTCGCGGATCTCGTCCTTGGACTCTTGCGGTAGCGCTGCGCCGTTGGTCACGGTCGAGAAGGCGTCCAAGTCTGCTTCTGTCAGCACATCTTTAGCGTCGGGGCGCGGCAGAGATGCGGTGGGCTTGCTGCCCGACGCGTGTACGTCCGGATGACGCTTCTGGTATGATGTCGAGAAGCGTACAAAGATACGTATCAGCGCTGCCTCGAACTGTCGGGCGATGAACAAAGCTCAAGCAGTCAGTGGCGAGTTCAAGAGGAAACGGTTTGTGGGTGTGCGCAACTCACCTTTGGCGTGAGGTCGCCCTCTTCGTCCAGCAACGGTGCCTGTTCGGGCTTGCTTGTCGACGGCGCTGCTTTGCCTGTGATTGCGCTCATTCTGTCGTAGTGTCGTCCGTGGTGAGTCGGGTCGAACAAGGGCGAGTGATGCACAAACGTCGACTTGTCAAAGCTGTCCAACTTTTTCTTCTCCACCTTTCCGATTCCCGAAGTGTCGAAAAACCTTCTTGGAATTCTGCCCGAAAAATTTCAATTTTTGTTGCTGAGCCTTTGCCTCGCACCTTCTCTCCTTCCTCACTCTCCTCATCCTTCAGTCACCATCCATACAACATGGTCAAGGGCGGACCAGCGAAAAAGGCACACTCACTGCCACAAGGAAAGCGTGCCCAACAGGGCAGCAGCAGCAGCAGCAGCAGCAGCAGCAGCAGCAGCAGCAGCGCTGCTTCGTCCTCTAAGCACAAACAACAACGAAAATCCGTAGACCCTACAAAGCTAGCATGGTCCACCGTCCACCTGCCCTCCGAGGCGCAGTCCGGCGGTGCTGGTGTCACCGAATCCGACTTTTTCAACTCGCTCAATTGGAACGATGACGACTTTATGGGCTTGCAGGAGATCGATGATGTCGATGTTCTGCAAGAGACCCGTGATGATGGATCGCGCACCATCAGCTTCCTCGCCTCTGAGAGCAAGATCAAGAACAAGCAGAAGAAGGCCGCTGCTGCATCGATTGCATCTTCCGCTCCACCAGCTACAACCACACAGACAGCTAGCAGCAAGAAGAAGCAGTCCAAGAAGAGGCCCATCGAAGTAGTTGCATCCGATGTCGAGCCCGAGTCAGTCGCAGAACAGAAGGACAGCGCAGATGTGACTGCTGTCACAGAAGACGCAGATGACGCCGACTCGGACGCATACGAGACGGCAGCGGATATCACCCTGCCTGCCGTCGAAGAAGCAATCGCGCACGACTCGGACATCGACGACATTGACGACGACGATCTCGCCGAAGCCTTCCGCAACGCCCACCAGCTCGACCTGCAAGACGATGACGACCAAGACGATGCTGAGTTTGACCACAAGCTCCTTCCCGCCTGGTCGCATCTTCCGCTTCACGCAGCTCTCAAACGTGCGCTCGCTCACAAGGGGTTCAAGAAGCCGACCGAGATTCAGAACCGATCCATCCCCTTGGCGCTTGGTTTGCAGCAAGAAGCAGCGTCCTCGGACGACTCGGACGATGCAGCCGCCGCAAACAGCTCGAGCAGCTCTCGCAGAAAGCGCGACGTCGTCGGAGTCTCCCAAACCGGTAGCGGTAAGACGCTCGCGTACGGTCTTCCCATCCTCAACTACCTCTTCGAAAACGCCGAGAACGCCATCGCCTCCTTCTCGCGCCCCAGCACCACCGACGACGTGCCACCCCCGCTCGGCGCCCTCATCCTCTGCCCGACGCGCGAACTCGCACTGCAGGTCTCTTCGCACCTCACCGAAATCGTTCGCGCCAGCTGCCTCGTCTCCTCCACCACCGGCGACAAGGACGAGATCTCGCACAAGAAGCTGCTGCGTCGTCCGCAGATCGCCGTCGTGTGCGGTGGAATGTCCGAGCAGAAGCAGCGGCGTTTGCTCGACGGCCGTTCGAGGCAGGGCGATCGCAAGGCGGGCGTTGATATCATCGTCGCCACGCCGGGACGTCTGTGGGAGATGACGCGGCTGGACGACAACTTGGCCGCGCGCATCAAGCAGACGCGTTTCCTCGTGCTCGACGAAGCGGACAGGATGGTCGAGGTGGGCCATTTCGCCGAGATGGAGCACATTCTCAACCTCGTCAACCGCTCCGAGGGCAGACGGCCGTCCGAGGGCAAGGATGGTCAGCTTCCGCAGGACGACGACGACGAGAGCGAGGTCGAGACGCACGGTGTCAAGCCGAGCGCCAACATGCAGACGTTTGTGTTCTCGGCGACGCTGAGCAAGGCGCTGCAGATCAACCTCAAGAGGCGACGCAAGCAGAAGCAGTTCACCAAGAAGCGTCATTCGAAGCGCAAGGAAAACGCCACGACGCTCGACGAGCTCATGGACCGCGTCGATTTCAGGGACGACTCGCCGGCTGTGATTGACCTCACCCCGGGCCAAGGGCTGCCGGAGGGACTGATGGAGACCAAGATCGAGTGTGTGGGCAAGGACAAGGACCTGTATCTGTACTATTTCCTGCTGCGGTACCCGGGACGATCGCTCGTGTTCGTCAACTCGATCGACGCCATTCGCCGACTGACGCCCATCCTGGCGCAACTTCAAGTGACGTGCTACCCGATCCACAGCCAGCTGCAGCAAAAGCAGCGACTCAAGAACCTCGATCGCTTCCGCACGTTCAACCGGTCCGGCCGGAGCGCCAACTGCGTGCTGCTCGCCACGGACGTTGCTGCGCGTGGGCTGGACATCCCGAGCGTCGAACACGTGGTGCACTACCAGCTGCCGCGTTCCGCCGACACGTACGTGCACCGCAGCGGCCGTACTGCGCGTGCGGGCAGTTCCGGTGTCGCACTGGCGCTGATCGAGCCCAAGGAGAAGACGCTCTGGCTGCAGCTGTGCAGGGCCATGGGCCGCGCCTCGGACATCGCCACGTTCCCCGTGACGTTCTCGACGCTCGCCCTGCTGCGCGAGCGCGTCGAACTCGCACTGGCGATCGACAAGCAGACGCACACGGCCAACAAGCAGGCGCACGACGAGAGCTGGCTCGCCAAGCTGGCCGAGGAGGCGGATCTCGCCATGTCGGACGAAGACGTCGATCCGGACGCGCCCACTGCGAGGAGCAGAGCGGGCAACAGGGCGGCGACGGCAAAGCTCAACGAGATGAAGGCGAAGCTCGAAGCGTTGCTGGCGAGACCGATCACGACCAAGGGCCTGTCGCACCGGTACCTGACTGCGACGGGCTTGCAGGGCAGTGCGTGGGTGGACGATATGATCAGCAGCAAGAGCCACGAGCAGATTTTGGGGGTGCAGAACACGGATGCGCAGACGGATCTGCAGGCCAAGAAGGATTCGAGCATGCCGGCCAAGAAGAAGCAGCGCAAGGGTGAGGCTGGTGCCGTTGAGAAAGCAGCATCGACAGTGGCGACGGTGGCGACAGCAGCGAAGAAGAACAAGTCGAAGAAGAAGCAGCAGCAGCAACAGAAGAACAAGCGCAAGCCTTACCAGTTGCAGCAGCAGGAGTAGTCGAACACTCCCTCTTCATGAATGTATTCTTGTCGTCATCAATCGACTAATCTTCCGTCTGCATAAACTGTGGTATGAGCTTTGAGGTCACCAGGTTCGGCTGGGTAGAAGACTCTATCCAGAGCGAGGGCGATCTGCAAAGCACGTGTGCATCTCCAACACCAACGCCAAAGCTCTGCAACTGCTGCGCATACAGCGAGTGCGTATCGACAGCAGCAGCCGCAGCCTCAGAGAGAGTGAGTGACTCGGTGTGAAACCCGGCACTTCTGCAGACCCTGAAAAAAGGAGAATTTCCCTCATGAAATGGCGTATCGCCAGACGTGCCGTTGACGCCATTTCTCGCGCGCGGCAACTGC
>LT795054.1:638302-665545 GCA_900162835.1 Sporisorium reilianum f. sp. reilianum | reverse complement strand
TTAACGTAGTTCCCGTATATGCGAAATCCCTGTAGATGCGAAATTTTGACCTAATATTGCCATGTGCAGCCACTTTGACAATCTCAAACATGGTG
This sequence comes from Sporisorium reilianum f. sp. reilianum, assembly GCA_900162835.1. NCBI lineage: Eukaryota > Fungi > Basidiomycota > Ustilaginomycetes > Ustilaginales > Ustilaginaceae > Sporisorium > Sporisorium reilianum. Next base: position 665,450 of record LT795054.1, on the reverse strand, counting down.
ACTTCAAACACTCCTGACCATTATAGCAAAGTCCTCCAATCAGTCTCAAACTTCACAGGTACATAGTTGCGATACCATGGATCACACCACCATTGTCAGAAAGTTGCTTTGTTTGATAAGAATGGGCCAAAAAATGCAAACAAACAAAAACATGCTATTACAGTGACAGCCAAAACCAACTTTTTTCTCTCTTCGCAGATTTCTATGTAGACTGTCTCAAGCCTATCCAATATGTATATGTACGTACTCTTCAGGATCTTAATTACAAGTCTATGTGATTTTCAAGGGAGTTCAGAGACCTTTGTCACCAAGGGTTTAGCTGTTGAAGTTGGTGTGTCCAATGTCAAAAAGGTGGCTGCGCGCAGCAATATTAGGTCAAAATTTCGCATCTACAGGGATTTCGCATATACGGGAACTACGTTAGCGTCCTTTTCGCTTAATCGAGCTCGGCACTTGAGCCGCACTACTGCTTGGCAACCGAAATTCGACTTTCCCCAATCGCAGCCAACGCCCTTCCTTGCCATCCAACCACCACCATCTTTCCTACACCATGCCGACGACCTCAGCCCCATCACCGTCAGCTTCGACGGGCAAACAGCGCACACGCAACGCGCAGGCACAAGCCGACCTGCGCGTGCGCAGGAAAAACTACATCAAGACGCTCGAGGACACCGTGTCGTCGCTCGAGGCGTGTGTGCGGCAGTTGCGGTCTCAGAATGCAGAGCTGTCCCGGAGGGCTTCCTGCTGTTCTGCTTCTTCGTCGTCGTCGTCGTCTGCGTCATCGTCATCGAAGGGCGGAGACGCAGACGACTGGCACATGTTGAAGGCGGAGAATGCTAGGCTGTATGCGATGCTTGCCGAAGCTGGCCTGACGATGGATCAGCGCAGCGAGGATGCCGACGTGGACGCGTCGACGTCAGTCTCGAACAAGGCAAAGTCAGACACAGCAAAGGGAAAAGACGAACAGGCTTGGAGCAGCACCTGTTCCATCACGACCAAGAAACGCAAGCTGTCCAAGATGCAGGCTTTCGCGCAACAGGTCGATTCGCAGCTCAGTGGCGGCGTTGCTCCGGACTTCACCAGCACGTCGTTCTCTCCGCACTTGACCGATAAGAACGTGTTCTATCTTCCAGATCATGCGGCGGGGCCAGATTTGACCCTAAGCGACACCCTCTCGTCGTCGCGGTCTTCACGCGGCGATTCGGTGGTTTCACATCGCTCGCCCAAGACTCCCCGCTTCGAGGCGACTGCACTGCAAGACGAGAAGGAGGCGCTCGAGTCGACGCTTGCGTTTGGTGCGTCGACTGCACCGGTGAGCGTGCCCGCTGCGGCGTGGTATGATATGCCGGTGGTTCTTGCACCCGTGCCCACCTCGACGGGTGTGCCTGCACCGGCGTATGTGCAAGAGACGCCAATCCTCGCACATCCACAGCAATCGCAACAGCACGTAGAGCCACCAACGTGGATGCTGTCGAACTCTTCTGCAGCGACGACAGCGACGAGCGTGTGGCCGCTCTCGTTCCCACCGGATGATTACACCTCGGCGAGTATCCGTTTTGCTAGACATCCCCGAACCCGCAAGGCTTTCTGCGCATCGCTATCTCGTGTCCGTGGAACCTGTTATCCTAGTTTAACAAAACTTTTCTCCCCCCCCCCTTTTTTGGCGATTACAGATGTTCTCCGATTGGCTGCCCCACGTCGCTGCTCAGCATGGCGCCAGGGTGTGATGGGTAAGTTGTGAGGCGGTGATATACACGAACGTTGTAGAGCGGAGAGAGAGGGGTGATTTGTAATGGTTCTTTGAGCGAGGGGTTTTGTTAATGATTCAATGTCATACACGATCACGGGCGTCGAACGGGAGAGTCGGGTGATGAACAGAGCGTTGATTTGCAACTTGTCTGCGAGTGTTATTGTACAGAGTGTCGGGTCATTTTAGGCACCATAACGAGCGCCACGATGGAACGCAGCGGGCAGCTTCTTGGCCAGCTCAAAGTACGGTCTCTCGACCACGACGAGGTGCGCAGCCGGTGCACCCGCCACAGCCAGCTGAGCGACCAGCAGCAGCGGCTGATACTTGGCCGTCGTCCGCACGGTCCACTGCAGCGCGCCGTGCTGCGCCACACCAGCGGCGGCCGCATCGTGCATCTCGACGTCGCCCTGAGCGTCGACGTCGTCGCTGCGCGCAACGGCGCGCGCGGTACACATCCACGTGGCGCCGTACACCACGAGCGTGTAGTTGGCCAGGTTGCCGCTGCCGTCGCCGCACCACAGCGCCGAGATGGCAAAGTCGCGCAGGCTGGCCAGGCGCAGCTGCAGCGTGTGCTTGAGCGCGCTCAGGTTGTCGACGAGCGTGGTGCGCGAGTCTGCCGCTGTGCTGGCTGTGGTGGCGGTCGAGCCGGTGCGTGTGTGCGAGTGGGTGGCGCGCTTGCACTGCGTCCTGCTGCCTTCCGTGGTTGCAGCGGTGGCGTCGACGGGCGCGCGGGCGGTAGTGAGCTCCTTGCCGCTCTCGACGTCCCAGAACTCGAGCTTGTTGTCGGCAAACACGAGCGTGAGCATGCTGCTGAAGTGCGCCGACGTCGACGGGTGGAACACGACGCCCGACGGCAGGCTCGCGGGCGACGGCAGCGTGCGCCCGTACGTCAGCGAGTCGAGCGAAAACACGTGGTGCTGCAGATCCGACGACAGCGTCGAGAGCCACGCGCCGTCGTGCGAGATCTCGGCGTGCTGGATGACCGTTGTCGTGCTGCGTTCGACGCGGTCGGTCTGCGGTGCTGTGTGGCCGTTGGTGTCGCCGTTCGTGGTGCTTCGCCCGGCGAGCTGTCGCTGATCGCCTGGCTGACCGCCAGTCGCGGCGGCTTTGCGGTGGTGCCCGAAGCTGCGCAGAAGCTTGCAGCTGTCGCCGTTGGCGTGCGAGGGCAGCTCGAGCACGTGCACGTACGCGCCGGTCAACGAGCACACCACCAGCCGCGTCGAGTCCGGCGAGAACTTGAGCACGCTCGCCGAGGGCGCGATGCGCTGCTGGCCGCCAAACACCCTCCCGAAACTCTTGATCTTCTTGGGCTCGAGCTCGACGGGCTCCGCGTCCGGCCTGCGTCGCTGCTTGAGCTCGAACAGCCTGGTCTCGTACAGATCGGAAAAGGCGAGGTAGCGGCCATCGTGGCTGATCGCCACCGCGACGAGGTTCGAGTCGACCTTGACTTCCATCTCGAGCAGCTTGGCCCAGCTGGGCGAGTGCTGCTGCAAGGGCTCGCCTGCTTGAGAAGCCTGTGCGACCGAGAGCAGCTCGGACTGGCTGCCGAGATCCCAGATGCCAATCGACTGTTCGCGACGCAGCACGATCCAGCCTTTGCTCGCGCAGAGCGCGGCGACGCCTCCGCCGCCCAGCAGTCCGCCGCGCGCGGCGGTGGGCACAAAGGGCACGCGACGCTGCGTGGTGTCGGGAAACGTGGTCAGCGGGTTCGACGAGATGGGGTTGATCGCCGCGTGTTCCTGCTCGACCTTGTTGAGCGTGGCCCGGTTCGGCTTGGCTTTGGCCGAGGGGATCGACGCGAGCGTGGCCGCCTTTTGCGCTTTCACGATGGCCGAGGGCGGTGCTGCCGGTGTGAGCACGAGGTTGAAATCGACACCGCCACTGAGAAGGACAGGAAGACGGCTGAGTGCAGCGCGGTCGCCGGTGCCGTTGGCGATGGCCTGTGCGGCATCGAGCGGCGAGTAAGGCGGGTCGAGGGCGAGAGCTCGAATGTCGTGCGCATGCAGTCGCCTCGAGGCGATCTGGATCCAGCGTTCGCGGCCGTTGGACGTCTCGATCTTGGTATATTCGGCTACCTTCTGGTCGACACCTGCGCTGTAGACCGTCTTGCCGTCCGGGCCGATGCAGAGGGCCAGCACGTCGGAAGAGGCAGCATGCGCGCGGAACGTGGCTTCGGGGATGGGGATGCGCGTGCGTGCGTCGAAGAAGGTCACGCGGCCAGTAGAGTCGCCAGTGACGATGGTGCCGTCCGGGAGGGTGGCGACGCTCCATACGATGGTGGACTCGGTGCGGTTCTTCTGCACTGCCAGCTTGGTGGCGATGTTTCCGGTGGACGCGTCCCAGACGACAGCGGTGGAGAGGGCGAGACCGCCGACGAGGAACGACTCGTGCCACTGATGCTCGTCGTCGTCATCATCGTCATCGCTGTCATCATCGCTGCTGCTGCTGCTGTCGTCGTCTTCAGAGTCGTTGTCGCTGTCCGAAGATGTGGCCTTTTTGGCCGAGTCTGTACGCTTCGAAGATCGAATAGGCGGACCCCAGCAAAGGCTGATGACCTTGCCCTTGGCCTTGCCAAATCGAGGCACGATCCTTCGGTCCTGACCCGAGGTGCTGGCGAGGTGCTCAAAGCGGTCGTTTTCGAGGTCGATGATCCTCACAGAGCCGTCCTCGCAGCCGAGAGCGAGGTACCGACCAGTGGCGCTGGGTGCCATGCTCCAGACAGCACCGGCGAGCGAGGGCAGCGTTCGCGTTTCACCGGGGTAGTGTGGGTCGAGATTGGAAGCGGACTTGCTGCCAAAGAGGGCAGAGATGGTGCCTGGCCTGGGCTTGCTGGGTTGCGAGTCGTCATCGTCGACATCGGCATCTCTTCGTGCGCCTAGCCTGGCGAGGTGGAGCGGGATGAAGTGCTCGGTGACGATCGATCCTCCCGAGATGCTGAAGAGACGCAACTTGCGCGGCTGCGTGGTATCCTGAGTGGGCGGGTTGACAAAGCAGAGCTGCTCAATCTTGGAGTTGGTCTGACCGGGCAAGATGGTGTGAACGGCCCAACCTGCCGCATCGGACTGGAAGGCTCTGTCGTCGAACTCGGACTTTTGGGCAGCACGAGGGCCGACCCAGGTGCACAGTTCGATGTTGCCGTTCTGTCGACCGATGGCGAGGAGGCCTCGAGCGGTGCCTGCGAAGGATGGCGATACGGCGAGCGCAGTGACGGTGGACGGCGACCAGTTGACGAAGCGAACGCGGTGGATGGCCAGAGACGCTGGGCTGGCGTCGGCACCAGCGGCGGCTGCGCTCTGATGGCCCAGAGAAGCCATGATGTGATCGGCGGAGATGAGTGAGCAAGGTCCTTGGGAAGACTCTCTTGCTTGCAATGGTGATGGTATCGGAGGAGGCGAAGCAGACCTGACTTTTCTTCTACCCACACTTTTTTTCAGGTGTGGAGCAAGCAAAGCGCGATTCAGGGTTCGTGGTTCCAAGGTCGGATCTTCCAAATTTTTTGAAAAATGGACTGCCGACCTGCAGAAAAAATTCCACTCGCACGTAAGCTCATGCGCTGCTGAGGGTGAGAAGAAGATGCCACTCGCTCAATCCAATCGCATTTCAACGGCTTCGTTCCGACGATCTTGCTCACCACAACCGTCTCTTCCTCGCCCATCACACTCGGAACACCCGCTACTGCAAAAGAGCTGCGCACACATCGCCATCATGCCGTAAGTCGGAAGCCCCTACAGCCTCAGAAGCACAAACATTGCGAGTGCAAAGGGTAAGAGTTGCCGTTGTATGGTGCATCTCACTGACAATGCCCTCCTCTTGTTTCGCTGCGCCTTGAATCAAACAGTCTCTACGAGCTATTGTGCATCGCCGCTTCCTCGGCCGAGTCGGCACCTCTGCGCGATCTGGTCAAGTCGACATCCAAGCTGATCCTGGAGAACGGAGGAGCAGTTCGAGGCGTGCAATACTGGGGTCAACGACGACTCCCACAACGAGCACGCAGGCATCAGCAATACCACAGCACGGGAGAGTGAGTTTTCGGCAATAGCGTGCTCGAACGCACAGTGTCTGATTTCAGAGGCAACAGAATGACTGACACCGCTTTGGTTCCTTGACTCGACAGCTACTGGCTCATGCACTTTGACACCAACGCACCCGTGCTCAAATCGCTCAACGACCGTCTTCGGGCGGATCCACGAGTGATCAAGTGGACCGCACTCAAGCTCGGAGACAAGCTCGACCAGATCACGCCCAAAGCCACATCAGGAGGACTCGACTCGATCTCGGACGCTCCCGAAGCACGGGCGCTGTTCGGAGGAAAGACGATGCGATACGGCTGGCAGTAGACGCAGAGGCCAGCGATCTACAGCTTTGCCTACAGCTCTGTTACCGACTCAATCACTTACTTGCCGTTTCTGTATGGCACCTCTCCCTTTCTGACCGGATCTCCCTTCTCGATCCTGGTCTTGTACTTGTAAATCATTGTCCCTCTCACGTAGCTCGCGCGTGTGTGTGGTCGTCGTAGCCGCAACTCGACTTGAACTTGAGGCCTGTAATGTCGCTCACGTCTCCAGTCTGCTGAGCTTCGGCATTGGTTCGGAGAAGCCGCTAAAGAGCTCGTGCAATGCGTATGAGCTCCGGTGAGCATCGGGCGGTGACGTGAGCATCGGGCAGAGTATCCCAGATAATCGAATTGCACTTCGGACTGCAGTCAGCGATGCAAAGCGGCGCGCCGACACGTCCAACAGCAGCGTGACTGTTCTTGTGCTGCATTTTCAACGTCGGCTGTCGGACACTCACTCCACACTGCAAGTCAGCTCGGATTTGTGACGAACAGCGTAAAAGCACAATCGCTTTCCCAACATCACCATCGACAAGCAACTCTCTCTCTCTCTCACCTCACCACCGCCACCGCGATCACCAGGCTCAGCATCCGGCTCAGCATTCAGACGGCCCTTGTCGTCGCTTCGCATTCACCACCAAGATGTGCGACATCGTTGCGCCAGTCCACCTGCATCTCTAATCCAAGTCGCTCCCACACTGGTCAGCTCGCCCTCTACCACCGACTAGCGCTGCGCCAACATGTCGTCCCAAGCGAATCACGCCATTCCCCCCGGCCAAACCAACACATCCTCCTCCTCCGGACAGAACGGCTCCTCGGATCTCAACTTTACCTCATCCGGCTCGAACGACCCCGCTCTGCTTGTTCAGCAACCACGATCGCCCTCCAAGAGCTCATTCCAATGGCCCTCCGAGCCACTCAACAAGGGTCGTCCCTCACTCCCACAAGATTCGCAGCAAAGCGTAGATGACGCCAACCGCGACATCTCGCAGCGCATCGCCGACGCCGATCAGGATGCCACAGCTCAACCATCAGCACATCCCGGACTCGAACATCCACGCCTATCCGCACAGCTTGCTGCCACCCTAAACAACCTCGAGGATCAACGCAGGCACGAGCTCTCACCCACCAGCACCTCCTTTGTCGTCCCATCCGCCTCCACGTTGCCCATGCTCAGCCCTCAACCACAGAGCATGAACCGCACCTCGTCCAACGGCACCAATAGGTCTGCAGGTTCCGACAGAGCCGACGCTCCTCTTCCAGCAACTCAGTATTCAAGCTTCCTCCCAGACATCTTCCGGAATGCCGCTTCGATGCCCCTCGCCCTTTTGCGCTCCCTCATCCCGGACAATGCCTTTGCAACCTCCACGGATGAAGGCCTCAGTGCCAGCACATTGCAAGTGCCTGTCACCAGCTTCAACGCCCTCTTTGAAGCCTGCAAAGTTTTCGAGTGGCTGGCTACCCAGGCCTCTGAGATCGAAACATACGACAAGGCTTCCTCATCTCGCCGCAATTCATCCGCCCCACAGCAATCCGAAGACAGTGTCGACTTTACCTGCTTCGACTACTTGCAGCTTCTCCAAAAGGTCGCAGACGTCGTCAGCGGTCTAGCTGCATCAAGAGGCATCGATCTCATCCTCGACCTCGATCCGCAGCTTCAAGGTCCTCCCGCCGACAATCAGCGTCATTACAAGCTCGGCTCTTGCGCCGTCTGGGCAGATCGCCGCGCCCTCACCTTTCTCTTCATGAGCTGCATCTCTCGCTTGCTCCACAACGCTCCCGTCCAATCCACTGTGCTCATCACCACCACACTGACACCCAAAGAGGAGAATGTCGTCCGGCCCGACAGCAACCCAGAGATGAAACTCATGGTCCTCTCCTTGGGTCTTCGCCTCATCCTGCCGCGCACCGTGGCTGCCTCGCAAGACCTCATGTCGTCCATTTCCGGCACTCCCGCCTCGCTTCTCCTCGATGCATTCGGCGCCAGACTCACAGCAGAGCAATCCACCACCCAACTCCCTGGAAGTCCCGACAGAGCCGTCGTCGATCATTCCATCAGCATCCCCGTCGGCCAACTCCCCGACCCTCAAGAGTCTCCTTCCGACGCCCAGCAGCAAAACAGCAAGCCCTCCAAGCACATCGCGAGTCCCAGCCAAGATGAGCTTGTCGACTTTGCTTCCACTTTGAAGGGCAACAAGGTGGCTCTCTACTCGACATCCCAAAGCCTCTTTGCTCGTCAACTGTCGAGCTTCCTGTCGGGACTCGGCTGCGATGTCGCTCCCGTCTTTACGGACAGCGTCGACGAGTCTTCGTTTGACGGCAACGACCACGTCTTTGGCAAGCAGGCGCACACCGCCGTCGCCCTCACCTCGGGTCGGCCTGCGCTTGTCAGCTACACTAGTGATATCGACAAGCGTGTCCATCCCACCCAGCTCTCGCCTCCTGGCGGCTCAACCTCGGCAGTGCAGGGCAAGGAGGGCGCACAGGCAGAATCAGCCGTCGATACCGCCGTCCTTGACCCCGTGACTGGAGTGCCGGTCACTTTCGACAACTCTTCCTATCAGCCTCCCGCGTCTGACCAAAAGCCTTCGCAGAGTGGTGCCGATAACAGTCCCTTGACCCCGGAAACGCAGATCGACCCCAATGGAAGGCGAGTGGTTCCGTTCAGCTACGTGATCATCGACGACGACATTGTTACTCTGCAGAAAGAGCTGCTGCGCATCCGATCGGCCGTGCCACTGCTCAAGTCGGCGCTGTCGTCCAAGTCGTCGCCTCCCAACCAAGCACCAAAGCAGCTCAAAGCCTCGCGCCCCACCCTCGATCACAGGACCAAGTCGAGCCCGCAGGTCAATCGTCTCATGGCCTCTCAGCTCGACTCGTCTCTCTCGCGCTCCTTTGGCGCCGCTGGCTCTACGCTCATGAAAGACGGCGGCGAAACGAGCGAGTCGCTCGACTCGATCGACGAGTCCGTCTCGCAGACCATCATCTTCTTCACCTCGATGAAGTCGTATCGCCTGGTACGGGACACAGTGCAGCCCATCATCGACTCGGCCAGCTTCCGTGGCGTGTCGTCGCCGCCCGAAATCATGGTCCTGCCCAAGCCAGCTGGAGCCAAGAGGATCTTGACCGCCTTGCACGCCGCTCAACACAAGCCAGTCGTGCAGCTGCCCTTCCTTCCGATTGCAACGGCGCCTCTCTCGCCCCTTACCACCCACTCCAAGACCTGGTGGACCCCGAACTCTTCCCCACAGCAGGATGGACAAGGAATCATGACTCTCGCGCGGCGACGCACCGGATCCACCGACACGGACTTTGACACCACACCCTCGACACCTTGGAGCCCCGTCGAGCCTATCAGGGCTCCGGGTGGTCTTTCCACTCCCGAGATCCCGCTGACCAGCGAGAATCTGCCATTGGCTGGGGAGCCGTCAGCCAAAGGCGCCAGCGTCCGCACCGTCACAAAAGCTGTCGGAGCTGGCGCCTCGCCTTCCACCTCTGCAACCACGACCAAGTCGGCGCCAAGATCCAATGTCTCACGTCAGACTGGTACCAATGCAGACCCGGCTGCTACTGCGGATGCAGCTGTGACACACAAGAGCACCCCAGCGGGCTCCGTTGCGGGAAGCATCGCCTCGGCGCCCGCGTCTGTGCACCAATCTCGGTCGCAAGGCGTAAGCAGCCCCATGCCCGCCGACGCGCTCGAATACTTCAGCGAGACGGCCGCAAAAATGGGCGGCAGCGCTGCCAGTGGCATGGTCATCCAGAGTCCAGACGGCCGACCAGCAGGAATCTTTTTCCAGCCCAAGGCTTCCGTGTCTACGCCGTCCGTCGCTGGGTCCAAGCCGGCGCTCTCTCGAGGCGTGTCTGCCTCGTCTCTGCGACGCGGTCACCCGACTCCGACGGAACACAGCGATCGCTCCGAGTCGGCTGCCCGAGAGAGGCGATTGATGAATCGTAGCAATGGCTCGACGAGCGGGTCCAACCGTGGTAGTGGAACTGGCAATCTGGCGAGCTTGGCGGAACACGCAGGGTCAGCAAGCTCGACAGAAGCGCCTGCACCGCAACTGCAAGTGCCGAATGCAGGCAAGTATCCGAGCGGAAGCATGTTTGCGCCGCAGATCGGCATCCACTCGGTGCTCAACTCTTCGCGACCACCTATGACGACTCCGCTGGGTCCGAGCCTGTCGTCGCAGCCCCAGGATGTCGCTGCGGGTGCGAGTGGCGGCAGTCGGGAGGCTGCCTCCGCGCCAGATGCGTCTGAGAGAACGAACGACGACAAGCAAGCCAACGGCAAAGTTGAAGCGAGCACTGCAGCTGGAAGCACGGGCAGCCCGGCAAAGGCGGCGAAGACTGCCGGTTTCGGCCCAGCGAAGTCGGGCGAAGGCGCAGCAGGTCGAGCGCGATCGACTGCTGGCGAAGCCCACGCCAGACAGCCTGCTGCATCCGGCGGTGACTCGGCGACAGCCTCGCCCAACGCGCGCAACTCGGCCAACGCTGCCAGCCGCGTCAAAGCGCGCCAGTCGTTTGGCGCCGTCACCGCCTCTCCGTCGGACTCCAAGACCAAGCCGTCCGCCGTGCCGCAATCGGGCTTCATGATGGGTATGGGCTTCACCGCCTCGGCGCGACGCGGGCGCGGACCCAAAAAGGCACCTGTGCGCGAAGCCGTGCTGCCGCCCATCAAGGTGCTCATCGTCGAAGATAACCCGATCAACCAGAGGATTCTGTCCATGTTTATGGGCAAGAAGAAGATCAAGTACGATGTGGCCAACAACGGGCGGGAGGCGGTGGAGAAGTGGAAGACCGGTGGGTATCATTTGATTCTTATGGATATCCAGTTGCCTGTGATGGACGGCATTGAGGCGACCAAGGAGATTAGGAAGTTGGAGCGGAACGCGAATATCGGGATTCTGCCCAACACGCCGCCGGCGTCGGCGGATTCGCGGGTGGAGCCTGCACAGCCGACGGCGTCGTCGTCGCTGAGTGGCGGATCGAGGACGTTGCATGCCAAAGGGCTGATGAAGCATGCCGTCGCAGGATCTGGTGACAGCGCTTCGTCAAGCAGCAACCAACCGCAGCAGCGGACTGGAGCAGCAAGTGGCGGCCCGCCCGCCTCCAGCTCGTCGTCCGCACTCGTCAACGGCGTAGGCGACGCCAACCGCGTGCCCACCACCACCACCGCCGCACGCGGAGGCGGCAGCACCAACCCGTTCCGCGCGTCGGTCATCATTGTTGCGCTCACCGCCTCCGTCTTGTCCTCGGACCGAGTCGAAGCGCTTGCCGCCGGGTGCAACGACTTCCTCAACAAGCCCGTGTCGCTGCCCTGGTTGAACCAGAAGATCCTCGAGTGGGGGTCGATGATGTACCTCATGTATAGCGGCTTGAGCTCGGACGATATCCATCTGGGCAATGTTGGGTCGGCGTCGGGCGCGGCGGGCGCAGGCGTGGGGAGAACGGAGCGGGCGCAGCTGCATCTTGGGTTCGGATATGGGCCAGCGGAGAAGACCAAGGCGCTGGCGAACAATTTGCATCTGGGCGATACGCTCGCGTTGAAGAAGAAGAAGCGGTCCGAGGAGAAGGGCAGGATGGAGGCGAATCTCACGGCGAGGGAGGCGAATGCACAGCAACGCGAGCAGCAGCAGCGACAACAGCAGCGACAACAGCAGCAGCAGCAGCGGAAGGAGGGCGAGGGGGGATCGACGGCTGGGGATGCACCAGCTGAAAGCAAGGACGGGGAGAAGCGCGAGGAGAAGCACACGGATGCAGAGGCAGGCGCGTCCAAGTGATCACCTCCACCTCCTCTGCGCTCGACTAGGTTGACTCCCGACGTGCGAGACTCGCTGTCACGCCTGACCGCTCATGCACTGACATTCGGATGCACACCCTTAACTTTTATCATCGATTCATCGTGTACAATGCACCGTCTTTTCAAATGTACAAGCACACATGTGTAGAACACGCGCGCGCGCGCGCGCGAGAGAGAGAGAGAGAGAGAGAGAGAGAGAGACCGAGAAAACACACACCGTCAAGCGAGAATGCGACACGCGAGAGTGCGAGACACACACGACCAGACAACGATCAGACGAGGCAACCCAAACCGACACACTGTCAAACGACGGACAAGACAAGCCACACATCAACCACAGTCAAACACGGGAGAGAGAGGGTGAAACGAAAGTCGGGCAGTGAATGCAAGCCCTTTGCCTGGCTGTGTGCGATTTCCACGACCTTTTTTTTTCGAGAAACGAGTGTGAGGGGAAGCTGTGCGGAAACGAGTGTGTGCTCGTTTAGAACGAACAAAGGAGGTTGAAGCGCCGCAGTGAAGCGGGGGGTCGAGGTCGTGATGCATTGCAAAGATGAGCGAGAGTGCAAGGAGGTCGAGCGGCAAAGTCGAGCTGTCGAGTTGCATCCCACAATGAGGCGCTGTTGTCGTTCCGCTCTCTGCTCTCCGCCCTCCGCCGGACCCGTTTCTTCAAGTCGAAGGCGGACGATACGCCGAAGGCGCCGCCACACCTCCCGGACTAGCCACGATAATCCCAGACGCCCTAGCCACCACCGGCAGACTCAACCGCTTCAGCTTGACCTGCTGCTGCCCTCCTTCACCATCCGACTCGAGCCCAGCCGGCATGGGCGGCCGCGACGCGTCGAGATACCTGCCATTCAGCCTCGCGTTGATCGTGCTGGCCCACGGCGACACCGCTCGCGACGCCACCGCCGCTGTCGAGTGCCCAGGTGCGACGGCTGCCGACGTCACTGCCGTTGCGGGGGTAGTGAGGCTGTGGATCGAGCTGATCGAAGAGCGTCGTCGTTCCGAGTTGACTTTGCGCAGTTCCTCGCGCACGTAGACGTAGGCGCTTCGGATCTGTTTCTCCCTCTCCTTTTGTTCGAGGATTTGCGCGCGGAGCCGTGCGAGTTCTGACGTGGGTGCTGCAGCTTCCATGACAGCGGTGGAGGCTGTGGAGGGAGTGGAGACGTTCGACTCGTCTCCCAACGCAGGACTGCCGGTGATCGGACTGCTTTCGTCTTGCTGTTCCTGCTGCATCACCGCGTCGGCATGCGACAGACGCAGTGAAGCGATCTCTTGGTCTCGTTCCTCGAGCAGCCGGCGCAGCTTCATCACCTCGCTCTCCGACGCTGTCATCGAGGAATGACCGTCTGTAGACAGACGCTCGATATCCGACTCGGACGCCCGCCCCTCGCTCTGCTGCGCCGCGCCAGACGAAACCAGATTCTCCGTCTCCACTTCCCTCAGCCTCTCCTTGGCCTGTCTCAGCAGCAACACCACCTTCTCGCGCTTCCTTCCCTCTTCAGCCAACGTCGACCTCGCACGCATCGCCTCTGCATTCGCCTGCACCGTCGCCGCATGCGCTCGAGCCAGCTCCTCGTTCAGCTTGACCACTTGCGCTTGGTGGTGTTCCGCCTCGGCCTGCGTCTCGTCGAGCGAGGTGTAGAGACGCTCGAGATCCTCCTCGTACGTCTCCTTCTCGAGCTGGTGCGTCGCCATCATCTGGTCCATCACCTCTCTCTGCTGCTCGAGCAGGTCGAGCAGCTTGCGGATCTCGGCCTTGCTCTGCTCGAGCTTCGTATTCGTGCTCGACAGGTAGCCGCTGAGCATCTCGTTGTTGGCGCCTACGCCGCTGAGGGGTGTCTTTTCGCGCACGATGTGCTCGAGCAGCAGCTTGTCCGCCTGCAGCTGCCGGAACGCCTGAGCGACTTCGGCGAATGCACCGGCGAACCGGCCCTCGGTGCGTTTGAGGATCTCCTTGCGCGACGACTCGCTGAGCGCACCGAGCAGTGCTTCCTTGTCGTGCATCACCTCGATACGCCGGTTGCTGATGCTGCTCAGAGTCGAGTGACAGCTGGCGACACTTTCGGCTCCGCCACGCATCTCTTCCTGCGGCTCGTCGCCCGCATCGGACGAGGCTTTGGAATCGCTGGGCGTGTTGCGGTGCGATACCAGCGGGTTGCTGCGGTTGCTCCATGCGCTCGGAGGCGGGCCGGATATCTTGTCGTTGGCTGTCGTGCGACGGCTCTGTGGCAACTGCTGCTGCTGCTGCTGCTGCTGCTGCTGCTGCTGCTGCTGAGATGGCTGTCGTTGCGGCGTGAGGTCGAAGCTGATGATTTGATCTAGAGCCGTAGGCGAACGGGAGGTCTCTGTCTCTGCTTTGGCCGTGTTCGTCTTGCTCTTGCTCTTGTCCTTTGAGCTCCTCGACGTGGTGGCGGGCGAAACAATCTGGCCATCGGCATGCTCAGTGGCGACGACGGTAGAAGCAGCAGTCTTGATCGCCTCCTGAACATCGCCGTCCTTCTTGCTGATGGACAAGCGCACCGGCTTTCGAGCAGCACGCGTCGCCGTCTGAGCTATTGCCACCGTCATGGCGCTGTCTGAGCTGCCTTCTACGGAGACAACCGTTGCAGGACTTGACGATCCATCCTCCGGTTTCGGCAGAACCATCAGGCCACGCACAGGGACGGCGTCTTTGCTGCCCGTCTTCGCCTGGGCACCATACTCATCCTGCTTGGCATTGCCAAACTTGGATGATGCGCGCTCACCGCCAAGCGCATCGACGAGTTCGACGGCCGCATCGGGTGCTGGTCCTGGGGAGCGAACCTGTAGTGCTCGAGGCTCTCCATTCGCTGGTGAAAAGGCCCGTGACGCGTTCGATATCCTGGGAGTCCTGGGTGGATCCACTTTGTCGTCGCCGACTGCACTCGTCAAAGAACCAGCAGGTGGCCGAGGACCCGGGCTCTTTGGCACGAGCGATGGAGTGTCGGGGATAGGCGGCAGCGGATCGGTCGGAGGGGCTGAGGGCGGCGGAGCACGTAGCTTGCCAGGACTGGCGAGACCTTTGTTGGCGAGGCTGTTGACGGACAGCGCAGAATTGATGGTTGTGAGGTTGAGTGCCAATGCTGCTGGCCGACCCTTCCTTTGCTTGCCCGCCGTCTTGGCCAGCAGTGCTTCGTAGGTCAAGTTGGGTGTACTCGGCTCGGATGCATGAGCTGTCGGACGTGGGAAGGTGGCTCGTGATAACGACGACGGTGTGGATGGAGGGAATGGAAGCGATGGAAGAGGTGCCGTGTGCGTCTCTGTGGCTGTGCGGGGAGTGGCGGCGGCAGTCGAGACGTGATCTGCGGACCCTCGACGAGGTCCTGAAAGGAGGGACAGCTCCAAGGTTGGGTTGCGCGAATAGGTCCAAGAGGCATTCGACGGCCTCCTTGCGTGCTCGGTCGGCGCTGGCGCATCTAGGTCGACAGGAGGCAGCAACTCGGTCCTGGCCGAGGACTGCGACGGCCGACTCGGGGGCAACCCAAACGTGGGTGAGCCAATGCCATGGACAACCGACTGTGATGGAGCTGTCGAGAACCTTTTCCCGTTGCCTTCGCCCACCTCTCGAGCTTCTGCGAGCTGAGACAATCGACTCTTTGCTCGAACAAAGTGAATCTCTGGCGAGGTCGTCCTGAAAGCATCCGACCTTGCAGAGGAAGCCGAAGTTCTGGACGTGCAAGCATCGGACAGATCTGCATTCTGCGAGCGACTCAAGCGAGATTCGGCCGAGATGCGCCGCTGGAGTGCAGATCCGGGCGATTCGGTGTGCTCCTTGATGGTGGACAGGTGGTCCGATTCGTTCATGTCGGTGCTCGTCTCTGCGGTGGTTGTGCTGTGGTCGCTGTCGCTAACGTAGGTCCTGCGGGTGTTGCTCGAGGCTGACGAAGCGGGCTTTTTGGAGTCGTCGAGCAGGTCCGAGTCGATCATCATGCGTAGAGTGTCGCGACCAAACGAGGTACGCCCCCAGCTGTCTACCGAGCTGCGGGCCGACACCTCGCTGCTCGACTTGGCATGACGACGTGAGCTGAGGCTGTTGGATCGATGCGAATCACGAGCTCGGCTCCTGTAAGCCGAGGTGGCTTGCGACTCTTCTGCGGTACTGCTGATGCCGAGGCCATATGCAGCCGTGTTGTCTGCACCTCGCCGCACGCTTTCTTCGAGCCTACGCATGGCTTCTGTGGTCGAGACTCTTCTGGCTGGCGACACTTTGCGGCCTGGCGATTGAAACTCTTCGCTGGGCGGTTGAGACGAGCCTGGCTGAGAGATGGATTCCGGCAAGCTCGAAGCAGTGGATCGACGCTTAGCGCCTTTAGGAAGCGAAGCAGGGCCTACCGCGTCGTTTGCAGCGACTGTGCTTGGGGCGGTCTTGGCTGATACCGTCGATGGCGCTGGCCACACAGACTTGGAGGTGCTCGAAGTTGTGACGACAGAAGACGAGAAGGGCGCTTCTGGTGTGGCTTTTGCGAGTGATGGAGTCGTAGGAGGTGGCTGCGCATCGTGTGCGTTGGGGATTGGCAGAGGCTTGTCCCGATTGGATGTGATGGCAGCAGCAACGTCGGGCGTCGACATGGCGGTGGATGTGGTGAGCGATGGACTCTCGTCAAGCAGATTCGTCGGTGACGAAAAGGCGATCATGGAGCGAAAGTCGTCCAGGCTGCCCAGCGTGTCGATCGACTGCAGACGATTGTGCTCAGCAGATCGCTCCGGTCGTTTCGAGGGTGAAGAGGACGAGGCGACTGTGCTGCTGACTAAAGAGGCGGTTTGCCTGTCGTCGTTTGTGCTTGTGCTTGTGTTTGCCCAGTACAGAGGGAGCAATGGTGACGCAGCAACCGAGTCGGACTGGTCCGCGTCCGAGTGCGAGGACGAGTCGTCTGGTACGACGCCTCCGCCAAACTCGAGACTGTTGCCGCCTCTGCTCGTTGATCTCGGACCGGCAGCAAAGCTCATGGGCGAAGGAGCACCGCCCGAACCGTTGCGTGTTCCCGGTCTGAACCTGGCCCCCTTCCCGATGGCGACTTTGCTGAGTGCCTTGACGCCTGTTGGTCTGCTGGACAGGGACGATGGCTGTTGCTGGTGATGCTGAGTGGATCGAGCGGTATCATTCCGAGGGAACTCTGCGTCGACCGGTGTGGTGGGTTGCGAAGAGCTCTTCGGAAACACCGATGGGCTCGAATCCATCGGCAAGTGCCGTTTGCTCCTCCACTGCGAGAACATTTTTGTGCTTTTGCTGATCAAGCCAAGTTTCCCACGCTCACGAAAAGTGAGGGGCAACCGGCAGCGCTCTCGGCGGGAAGGATCACTCAGCAAGTCGCCGAAGGGAAGGCGATGCAAGAAAGAGCGTGTCGTTGGTGGCGTGAGTCGCTGCTTGCCAAATGAAACGAGATGAAGCTATTCTGTGACCGGCACAGATGGTGGGCAAGGCACGTCGGGGTCCAAGAACGATATCCCGCGCTTAGTGCATGGCCGTCGTGATGAGTGGTTCCTTCGTCCTTCGAGAAACTTGAATAAGATCGGCTTGTATTGGCGTCACAGCCGAAGGGTATACGTTGAGCAAGACTTTGCTGGTTCCGGAGAGATAAAGACGTAGACTGAGCAGGGGTTCCAAAAAGGGAGGGGCGTGGGATGCGATGTTCGTGGGCGAAAGTCAAAGTGATAGGAAAGGAGGCACACACGCTCGTCTTGAGCGTGGGAGAGTGATATTGGCAAGGGGCACCAAAAAAAAGTGGGCTGCAATGCGGAAAGGGTGAGACAGGCACCTGATTGAAGAAAAGACCGCACCCGAAGCAGAGACGGCGGCAGGACAAGCGCCAGCCAAAAGCACACACACACACACACACACACACACACACACACGCACGCGCACACGCACAGAGGGCGACACGACTCTGACGCAAGACACGCAAGACAAAGTCGGGTGAAGAGAGCTTGCGATGCGGACCGAGGCGATTCTAGTGCGAAGGGGCGTCGTGATCGTCGTTAGGAAATCAATCGCGTTTGCAGTCTTCTAAGCGAGTTGCGAAGGGCTGGTGAGCGCGCACTTTCCCTTTTCGAGCCGCCTCGGCTCTCGTCCACCGCCATTGTGTGTCCAAGCTAGTGGAAAGCACCGTCGCAATGTCAGCCGATGCTCAACTGCCACTCTAGCCAGAGAGACAAAGAGAAGGCTTCGTCTGCATCCCACCAACGCGACTCGTGTGTAGGTATGACGGTGAACAAGAGTTTACGATCCATGTGCCCACGCCTGCACAGCGTGCACACCCTGCAGAAACAGCTGAAAGTGCGTTTCAGAAACCGGACAAGAATCCAGACCCGACGGGCTGGCAAGCGCTAGACGTGGAGAAGCAAGCAGACACTTCACCTCGCACGACGCTCACCGCTTCTCGACCAGGCCGCGCGGAGTCTGAAAGCAGACAAAGCACCGCGCCCTCTGCAAACAAAAGAAACCTTTCTTCGATCGCGGGACAACTTGTTTGTTTCTTTGCATGAAGCAAGGGGTTTTTTAGGCTCAAGAAAATCAGCGTCTGGGCGTGCATGCAGTGCGTGTGCTTGTTTGCTTGCTTGCTTGCTTGCTTGCTTGCTGTCGCGGAGTTTGGTTCTGTCTGTCAAAGCGTGTCTTTGTAGGTTTCAGCTCGGTGTCTCGCCTCGAACATATGCCGATCTCACATTCCCTCATTTTTGGCAGCGCGCCAACCGCACGCTGCTGTGCTGGTCGACCTTGCACTTTGTTTCAAAACGAAATGGAGATGATGGGGAGGATGATATTGACTGGATTTCGGTGACAACAAGGCCGAATCACGACGTTGATGGAAAGGGGCACCATGGTCGAGGGACGAGGGTGTTGACAAACGAGGATCAAATGACAGGCTATGCTGAAGCAGTGCCCTCATTCGAAATGGCACCTTCAACGTGCGAGGCTGTGGTTGCAGAGATGCCTCGAATGTCATTGTCACGGCAAAGACGCAAGAGGAAGCTGACGACGATTGCTCTGGATGCAACCATCATCGGCTTGCGGATCGTACCTGCGAGTGTGCTAGTCATCTGGTGCGAATCTAGGCGGCTGTTCTACGACAGCAGCAGCCATTCTGAGATCCGAGCGCCGAACGCGGTCAATGCTGAACTTCGACAAGTCTGTCAGATGGACCAGGCTGCTACATGCGTCGTTCGACGCTCGAGGGCTTTCGCATGTTGCACACATGGTCTAACAAAAGTTGGATCGGGAATGGTGGGCAGGCAGGCGGACCTACAGTACCCGCCGCGAGTCATGCTTCAAAACGTCGTGAACGACGACTGCGAGATGGCCGCCGAAAACGTCGAACCTGCATCGTCGTCCTGCGCCCCAAAGTAGCTTCCGTCACCCTTGTAGTTGTCAAGGCTCGTAAGATCCGATGCACCACCCATGCTGCTCAAGCTGAGACGGCGGTGCAGGCGATCGCTCTGGCTGTACGTGATGCTCGCCGGCGGTGCCGTGCTTCCGGCCAGGCTCTCCGTGTCGACGTCTTGGCTCACAATGCTGCTTGCGTACGGTCCATGCGCGCCGCCCACCGACGAATGCGCCGAGGGGTACGTCGCCTGCGTGCCCAAGCTCGTGACACTCTGCGCATCGCTCGGAATGTACGACATTGGGTCGTGCGTGCGGAAGAATCCGAGCTCGTTGGATTCTCCCTTGCTACCTCCATCGGGCAGTCGACCACCGCGAGACGCACCGTAGCCGTCGACACCTCCTGCGAGATCGTGGCGGTGTCGCGCCATGAGGTCGCCGGGCTTCTGCAAAGGTCGACGCGGCTTGGGAAATTGCATCATGCTCGGCTGCAGATTGGACAGCACGCCTTCGACCAGGCATCCCTTCTCCTTGTAGTGGACGAGCAGGTAGTGCCACAGAGGATGCTTGTTGAGCACTTTCGGATTGCCCAGGATCACCAGACCGTATCGAGCTCGGGTGAGCGCCACATTGAGTCGTCGTGGATCGCTCAAGAATCCGATGCCTTGGTGCTCGTTGCTGCGCACACAGCTGAGGATGATGTAGTCCTTCTCTCGGCCTTGGAACGCATCGACGCTGGCCACCTCGACCTCCTTGTAGAGCTCCTTCTTTAGCGAGCCGTGCAGCTGCATGTGGTTGACAATGTAGCTCCTCTGGCCCTCGTACGGCGTGACGATACCGATCTGCGACGGCTTGACACCGGCTTTGAAGAAGCGCGTCACGATCTTTTCCACGTTGGACGCCTCGGTGCGGTTCAAGAAGGAGGTTCCGCTGCTGGAGATCTCCTCTTGACCCAGGTTCTGGAAGAAGAGCATGGGCAGCGACGGCACGGGCCAGGGGAAATCGACATCCTTGCGCAGCCGCTCGGGCGCAGTGACACCGTTCTGCAGTGTGCCTTCGTAGAACATGTTGGAAGGGAACTCGGAGAGACAAGGATGCATGCGGTACTGCACTTGCAGTCGGATGGGGCGGTTGCCGAGCATGATGAGGCGCTCAAACAGACTCTGGCTGGCACCTGCGCGCGCCACCTTCTTGTTCATGATGACGGGTCCGAGCTGGAGGTGATCTCCGACGAACACGACCTGCTTGCAGCCCATGACGAGCGGGATCATGCACTCTGGCTCGGTGGCTTGCGTCGCTTCGTCGACAAGCACGGTGCGGAACTTGATCTTGGCCAAGCGGGGATCACCGCATCCGACGCAGGTGCAGCAGATGACATCGGCGGTGCTGAGGATCTCCTTTTCGCACGCTCGGATGAGCGCCTTGCACTTGCGCTCGTCGCTGCTGCTCAGCTCGCCCTGTTCATTCTTGAGCTGGATGAGCTTTTGCAGCTCGATGTTGGTGTCGTTGTTGGCGACCTGCTCGTGAAGGGTGAGGAAGCTGATGGGACTGTCGAGCGCCTCGCGACTCTTTGCAGTGAGACGCACCACCTTGAGGCCGGTCATGTGGATCTTTTCGGTGAGCTGGTCCACGGCGACGTTGGAAGGAGCACAGACCAGCACGGGGCCGGGATTCATCTTGCTGAGCTGGTAGACGATCGAGGCGGAAGTGACGGTCTTACCGGTGCCTGGAGGACCCTGGATGAGGCTGAGCGGCTTCTGCAGGACGCTCTTGACGGCGTTGACCTGGCTGTGGTTGAGCTCGGGCAGGCCAGGAGCACTGAAGCGTTTGGGCATGGTGGTGCGAAGCGTGGAGTTTTCGATCTCGTGGCCGAGCAGCTTGTGGTAGATGTAGGCACTGAGACTCTGTTCGTCGACGGCGAATGTCTTCATGGCGCTCTGCATGCGATCAAACGAGGTGGCCTTCCAGACAAAGTCGGCGAAGAAATTGTGCGTGCAATGGTCGGGGACGCCATCGGCTCTCTTGAGCTCGAGGGCCACCTCGTCGGAAAGGTTGTTGGGGATCTTGATGACGTGGCCGACGCCTTCCCAAGGCGGGGCGAGCTCGCCTCGGTAGCGAAGCTTGAGCTCGTCACCGACAGCCAGACGCACCTCGCCGCTTTCGAGTTTGGGGAGCGTCATGAATGCGATCTTTTTCTGGTTGAGACCCTGGTCCCAGCGAATGACCAGATCCTGCTGGGTCTGCGACTCCTTGAGCTTGCGATCGTAATCCGCCTCCATCTTGACGAGGGGGCCAAAGATGTTCTGATACTGGTAGGCATCTTCGTATCGGAGGAGGACGCTGTTGGGCTCTTGCTCGACGCCGGGCTTGTCGAGATCCTCGAGGCTTGCGCTTGCGTTGTCCTTCCAGAGCTCTTCGAGACGGTTGATCTGGTGCAAGGTGACGGGCCGTGCTCGCAGCTGCTCGTGTTCGGAGGGCACCTTGACGAGCCAGGTGAGGAAGCAGCGGTCTTCGATGAGCGGAGACCACTGGGTGGTGTCCCAGATGATGTCCTTGGAGTTGGACATGGCGGCGCAAGGCTGACGGCAGAGGAGCACGACGACGGTCTCGCTCTTTGCGGGGATGAAGCCGAGAAGGAAGGCGTTCTTGGCACCGCAGTTGTAGCATTCCGGCGTGGTCTCACCGAGGGGCGACTCGGCGTGGAGGCAGACTTCCTTGTGCTTTGCGCGGACGAGGTGGTTGACGATGTGGGAACCGGAAGTGGAGCCGCGCGAGTTGCAGAACCACTTGTTGCAGATGAGACACTTGACTACGCAGGATGGGTTGAAGATACCGCAGTAGGCGCAGGCGTGTTCGGGCAGGTCTTGGAGCAAAGCCGGGTCTGGCTCGTCGCCGATGCCTGCGTCGGAAAGGTGAGTGGAGGCGCCGTGGAGGTTGTCGTGGGTGAGAAGCGAGTGAGAGGCGCCGTCATGCGGGCCAAGGTGCGGGTGGCCATGAGAGCGGGAAGGATCGAGATCGCGGTCGGTGAGATGGAGGTCGCTGATGGCATCGAGGTCTAGGTCGAGGTCGAGATCTTTGCGGCGCGGATTCGAGGTGGATTTCGGGTGTTTGTGGCCGCCGTTGGTGGTGGGGTTGAAAGAGCGAGAGCTGGCGTCTGTGAACGAATACTCGGAGCTGGTGGCGTCGTAGTTGGATGCGCCGTCGAAGTGGTCGAAGCTGTAGTGCTCGGACATGGCTGCGATGAAAGCGTCGAAAGGGATCGACAGCCAGAGCAAGGCGCGCTCAGTGGTGCATTGGAAGAGCTAAGCGACCGCACACTCGGCCAAAGATGCGTGCGAAGCAGCGAGCCAAGGCTGGAGGCTGTGGTGGATTGGAGAAGGTGGGAGCCAAAGGAGGATGCCACGTCCCTGATCAAAGGGGGGTTTCATAAGAAGAAGATCAGAAAGAGAGTCAATCTCGCCAAAAGTGGCTCAGTCGGAGAAACAAAGTTTCAGGGTGCAGAAGGTGTGCTGCGCATGGAGGTGTCAGCAGTACGTAAGCTTAAGTTTTTTATTTTATTTTTTTTATTTTTATTTTTATTTTTTATACCCGTGATAGCAATTGCGGCCTAACAATTTGCTGACCCGGAAAAAATCTCTCGAGTGAAACCGTGTCCGAGACACGGCTGTATGTCGCCGATCTGCAACAGCTGTATAAGGGGCGCACGTGTTTCTGACTCTCTGACTCTGGGAGATCGTACGATGGAGCGTTCGAGGGTGCAAGATGCTGTCACTTTTGGCTGGCCGAGACGATGAACATCGATCAACGAAGCGCACCGATTCAACAACCTGCCGAAAGGATCGACGCGGCAAGAGAAGTTGCTATCGATGGAACATGTCAGATGCCTGACTCGAAACAAGGTTCTCGCAGTTGCCCTTGAAGGAATAGACGTCGGCGACAGATCAGAATGGGATCGTCAAACTCTAGCTGGAGAAGCTTGCATGGACTCGACGCCGATCGTTGCCATTGCAAAGCGTCTTGTTGGAAGTCTTGTTGGAAGGAACGCCAACGTGGGCACCAAGCGGTCGCTGTGGTTGAATCGAGATGGACGTGTTGTGTTGGAATGGGTTGCCGGCCGATCTGATTTGTAGCATGTTGCCGCTTCGCTCAGCTGCAGGCGAGCTTTGAGCTCCGAGGGGCGTGTGAGTCAAACAAAATGCAGGAGGACATGCAGCTGTACAGCATGCCGAGCCAAATCCAGGCACCAACTCGACAGGATGCTGCTGCAGGGGCAGACACTGGCAAGCGCCAAGTAAGCTTACCAGAGGCAGCTGGCAAAAGCCTCCTGGCGCGGAGGGCGCCACGCAGAATGTTTGAAAGCTAGAAAAACAAAAGCTTTTCAACGTATTCGCCGATCAGGGAAAAAGGTGCGATCCCGGACTGTCTCACCTGTTGCACGCTCGCCGGCTGCAAGTCCTGCGCGGGAGCGGCGACGAGAAAGCAAAGAAAGCACATGTGCAGCGACAAGATCGGAGCGACAAGATCGGAGCGAGAACGAGAGAGAAAAGAGAAAAGCTCTATTCGAGAGTGGGTGGCTGAGTTTGGATAGCCTTCTGAAACACATTCGCAGCTCCGATAGTCCGCTTATGCAGCTGGCTGCCCCGGGACTGTCCATGTTTGCCCGCGACGAGGGGCGCGCGCCGGTCGAGCTTGTCTGTGCCGTCGCGAGCCGAGGAGGGATCGACGCGTTTTGCTTACGGGTCTTTTGGTTGCACCTTCTACGATCGACAGACGCCCTGCAAGATTCTCTCTCCATTGACACACGAGAGTCGCCTTTTGTTTGCAACGTCTCTCGTTGTGCCATCCGCGTTTCCAGCTTGTCTCGTTCGCTTTCATCCACCATCGCCAAGAACAGTGGCTTGGCCGTGTTCGCTTCGAGCGAGCGAAAGGGTCCGAGTGACCGTCGAAAGAGACGACGACGAGTCATGTGACGAACTAGAAAG
The DNA here is from genome assembly GCA_900162835.1 of Sporisorium reilianum f. sp. reilianum. Classification (NCBI taxonomy): domain Eukaryota; kingdom Fungi; phylum Basidiomycota; class Ustilaginomycetes; order Ustilaginales; family Ustilaginaceae; genus Sporisorium; species Sporisorium reilianum. The sequence continues at coordinate 641,246 of LT795054.1, read as the reverse complement.
CGTCCGAATTGGGCGCGCGCGTCTGGCGAGCAACGAGGCAGCAGCTCAGGGTCGCTGGCCAGGGCCTGTGCGGTGTGCTGCATCTCACATACCCGAGGTCGCCAAGAGTGCATGCCTGAAGCATTTGTCGACCTTTGCGCGCTCCTGTTCAACAGCGCGTCGTCCTCTTCTTTCATTCATTTTACGAAAAAAATAAACGTCCCCTCACTCATGCAAACATTCCTTCTGCGCAAGTAAAGTTACGCCAGACACGGCCTGCATTCTACGGCTGCAGACTCGCTGCCATGCATCCTGTCGGCCTCCGTCTGTCCACAACGACACGACGCATGCGCCTCGCATTGGCAAGCTTGAGCTTGTTGGTTAGTGCCGTACTGTAAATTACTCCACAGCGACGCTCTGTTCTCGCGCTCCATTCTTGTGTGGCACCTCATCTCGGCAAACTCGGCTTCTGTTACTGTATTGCGTCGTTCTTCCTTGCACCAACTCGCTTGATACTGTTGGTGCGTTGTGTTGGTGCGTTGCTGCATCGCTTCTTTGCTGCATTGCGACAGTATCGTCGCACCGAAGCTAGCCACAACGAGCGCAATTGGCCGGCGCAGTGCTTCGGTCGCTTGGCTTGGTCCTGCAGCTCGTCTACTCTTTCGGCTGCCGCCTAGCGAAAGCTTAGTTTCTCCGTCCCGTCACGCTTCTCCTCACCTGCCGTCCCTCCTCATCGCCTGTTCTTGGTCCCCCTTCCCCTGACTCTCGCTCCCTCGTCTAACTCGGACTCCCGCTCTCACGCCTCTTGTTCGTCTCCCGCATCTCTTCGTTTCCGTGTCTCTGCCGCTTCTCTCCGTGTTCCCGCGCTGCCTGCACCAACAACAGTCTGCCGGCAGACCCAGCTCTCGCGCGTCGTGCACCACCAACCAGGTCTGCCCGCTTTGCTTGCTTCCATAGCCTCTGCTTGCTTGCTTGCTTGCTTGCTTGCTTGCATCCCAGCTGAGCATCAAGCGTCGTTGCGATCCCATTCACTCTCCGCTCTCCGGAAATTAATCGCCCCTCCCTGCATCGTCGCCACCTCCTCATCCTCATATATACCGCCCGTCCCGTTTCGCTAACATCCGTCTAAGCCCCCCTCGAAGCAACTCCCCCGGTCTTCTACGCCCCTTCATCACCGCCACCGCCGTCACCACTTCATCTTGACCTCAACCTCACTACACGTCTCTCGTTCCAACTCTACGCCGTACAGACCCACCTGGTCCCGTTCCTTCGCCGCTCTGGTAGCAAGATCTTCCGGATTCTCCAGCCAAGCCCACGGCTTTGATCCCACCCAAAAATGATGCTCAAGTTCAGCCTCCTCCCTGTACTCGTCTCGGCGCTGGCCCTCGTGTCGCGCCCTTCCACAGCAGCTCCCTCTGCCGTCGGCGGCTTTGTCCCTGCAGGTCAAGACTCGCGCCCTGTGGTTCGTGCCACCGCCGAAGGAAAGCTGCAAGACTCGCTCCTCAACGAACGCGGCGAGCTCCTCAACGACGCTCGCATCGTCCTCGAATCCCGTCAGAACCCCGGATTCGCGTACGGATCCCAGAAGGTGAGTCGCTGACAACAACCAAGTCGACTATATGCGCCCCGAGCTTCCTTCGCTGACATACCAAATTGCCTTCTTCGCTTCTGCTGACCCTTTCCTCCACAGGTCCGCGGTGTCAACATCGGTGGATGGCTGGTCGCCGAGCCATGGATCACGCCTAGCCTCTTCGACAACACGGGCGACTCGCGTGTCATCGACGAGTGGACGTTTGGACAGTACGCCTCCAACGCTTACGACAGGCTCCAGAGGCACTGGGCCACCTTCTACACTGAGGCCGACTTTGCTCAGATCGCCGGTGCCGGCCTCAACCACGTGCGTATCCCCATCGGCTATTGGGCCTTCGACACCTCGGCCGGCGAGCCCTATGTACGCTCCAACCAGGGCGACTGGCTCGAGCGTGCGATCCAGTGGAGTCGAAAGTACGGCCTCAAGGTCATCATCGACCTCCACGGCGCTCCCGGCTCCCAGAACGGCTTTGACAACTCGGGCCGCAAGGGCTCGGCCAGCTGGCCCAACGACCAGAGGAACGCGGACCGCGCCATCGCCGTCATCTCTGGCATTGCCGCCCGCTACGCCAAGTACGATGGCACTGTCACCTCGATCGAGCTTCTCAACGAGCCTGCTGGCTACCTGGGCGGCAACATGATGGACTTCACAAAGAGTTATTATCTCCGTGGGTACAGCAGCGCACGCTCCAAGTTTGGCAATGCAGCCATCATGATCCACGACGGCTTCATGGGTCTGCAGTACTGGAACGGTGTGGCCCAGCCTCCTCAGTACCAGCAGGTGTTGCTCGACACGCACATCTACCAGGTCTTCTCTCCTCAGGAGGTGGCCAGGTCCGACGACGAACGTCTCAACGCGTACTGTGGCATGGCCAACGGCCTCGCCTCGTCCAACAAGAACCTGTGGACCGTTGTGGGCGAGTGGAGCAACGCACCCACCGACTGCGCCAAGTACCTCAACGGCAGGGGTGTGGGTGCTCGCTACGACGGCAGCTTCGGCCAGGGCAGCTGGTACGTCGGCAGCTGCAACGGCAAGACGGGCGATGGCTCCAACTTTTCGGCTGCCTACAAATCGACGCTGCAGAAGATGTTCGAGACGCAGATCTCGGTGTACGAGCGTGCCTCGGGCTGGATCTTCTGGACGTGGAAGACCGAGCAGGCGGCCGACTGGGACTACCAGCGTGGTCTCAGGTACGGCTGGATCACGAGGAACCTCAACTCGCGCCCCAACGCCCGCTGCTAAGAAAGAAGCCCACTCAAGCAAAAGAGGTCGAGCGACGACAGCAAGGCCTTTCGCTTGGGTCCGCGATTCCACCAAGCGTGGACGCCCGTAGGCCTTCCTTTGTTCCGTCTCATGATGTGTTGAATACCCCCC